>PVIW01003118.1:102219-182462 GCA_004026585.1 Noctilio leporinus | reverse complement strand
AGAGTGAGTGAATTTTAATTTTTGTTCATTGTTGGTGGTTAAAAAGGAAAATTCCCCCTATGTAATTATTGTGAACACTTCGCTTTGTGGTCACTGTAACATTGGGGGTGGGGGGAACCAGGAAAAGTTAACAATAGTCCATATGTCCCTGGCATCTTTTCAGAGCAGTATGCAGAATGTAATGCTCTTTTGTAAGAAACGTTTTATGATTTTTAAAATAAATTTAGTGAACCTATTTTTGGTCGTCATTTTTTTTTTTTTTTTTTTTTTTTTTTTTTTTTTTTTTTTTTTTTTTTTTTTTTTTTTTTTTTTTTTTTTTTTTTTTTTTTTTTTTTTTTTTAAGATGGTCATTTTTCAGATGGCTGAATTCCCCAACCTATTCTCAACCTGAACACTAAGTTTGAATTTCAGCTCCTCTGTTGGGCTTGAACTTAGGAAAAAAATACCTTGGCAAATTCAGTTCTGGTGATTTCTGGATGGTTTGAAAGTCCATTTATTGCTTGGGAAGAAACTCCATCATATACATTCATGCTTATAATAAGCTGGGGATTTCGTTTATTTGTTTTTTGCAAGTGCTTGCCCCTACTTTGCAACAATTTTCTATGTTAGTAATTGTGAAGAACCAAGGTGGGGAGGAGTACTAAAAAGTAATGGTATAAATATGTACCAGAAGCCTCATGGCAGCAGGTTTTATTAATCGGAATAATATTTGGTCATGGAAGTGACTGATATTAAATAAATTCTGATTATTTTTATTAGATAATTTCTCACCTATAGACTTAAACTGTCAGCCTGCCTAGTGTCTATTAGTTAAACTTTGTAAAATATATATTCTTGTTTTTCCATTGTATGCAAATTGAAAGAAAAAGATGTACCATTTCTTTGTTGTATGTTGGGTTATGTAGGAAATGTTTGTGAACAATTCAAAAAAAAAATGAAAGTTCCTGTGGATGTTTTGTGTAGTATCTTGACATTTGTATTAATAGTTAAGTTCACTTCCAAATAAAACTCCCATAATGCTAGATTTGATGTGTGCCCAATTTGAACAAGGGTTGATTGACACCTGTAAAATTTGTTAAAACGTTCCTCTTGTAAGGAAATACAGTAATCTTAAATTATGTATTTTTTTGTGTGAAGTGTTTTTCCAGCATTTATAAATGAAATCTTAGAGGGATGATAAATACAGAATTTCAGTAAGGGGGTGTCTAGCATAAGAGATGAGTCATGCACTTGTACAAGTTCAGTTCTCACGTTATACCTGTGAAAAAGCTTTGGTCTTAGGTTTCTATCTATAGAATAGCTCTAGTTTGATGTTTGAGAATATTAAAGTAAAAGAACTGCAGAGTATGGTTCCTGGCTCATAAATGTCTAAAATACTGCCTGTTGACCTCCAGTTGTTCAGAAGGCGTGAGACCTTGACATGGAAAAGGATTCATGGGTGTAGTTCTGGTTTCTTAAGTTTAGGAAAAGAGACTAGTATATAATAGAAGAAAGATGTAAAGTGGGCAGTTTTTTTTGGAATACATAAATACATGCAGTGTGCTTTTCAAGACAACCTATTTCTCAACACTCCTGTTTTAGGTGAGAGGAATTGCATGTTCTCTTAATTGTGAAATACATGATGTTAAATCACTTAAAACCAGTGAATACTACCTGTGATAAGGTATCCCCAAAGGTGAAGTTAGACTAAATCTGCCTGGAGTATTTTAAGTATGGGCAAATTGGGGTTGCTTAGGGTAGTATAGCCTGCTAGTATTGAAATGAGCCCTCCCCAAAGAAAAATGAGCAGTGATGACATTTAGTCAAGTTGTTGACTCCTGCTAGAGGAAAGCATTCTTGGAGAGTACACTGGTTTTCTGTGATTTAAGTTTTGCCTTTCACTGAACTTGAAACACATGCACTTCCTAAAGAATTGGAGAAGGTCTGGTATTGGTAGGTGGGTATACAACTGAGGGAGAGGCCTCTTGCATTGCTGCTATTGGTAAATGGTGTTTGAAAATGAACTGGAAATGAGAGTTGAGAAAGCTCTGGTGTCAAGTATAGAATTTATATGTAGTACAACATTGAACTTATTTTGTAAGCAGTAATACACACACTGATCTATTGAGCCTTTACATTTAGAGGGAAAAAAAGAAACTGGTTGCCTCTCAGTACCCTCACCTGAGATAGAAACTGCAACTCAGGCATGTACCCTGACTGGGTTTGATTCCCAGGAACCTTATGCTTGCAGTCAGACACAGAACGAATTGAGCCACACTGGTCAGGGCAGAGGCTTTAAAATTTTTCAACCTAAGTTTTTGAAAATGCAGCGTTTTGACAAGTATTACTTAAATGCCAACACACATGTTGGCAACCACGTTGCACCAAGGTTTTATAGGAATGTGCCTACATGAAAAGACTAGAATGGAAAATGCATTATATTGAATGATCCAGTAGTTATGCCTGTATCTTTGATCATTGGTATACAGAGGCTGAATCTTACAAAAGGAAACTCATCGAAACGAGCAGTTTTTCTCAAATGTCATTTCGGTGGTTTGTCTAAACAATGTCTTACGCTAGTACCCAGGATGGAATTACTGTTCACAAACATGACAGGTCATGATTAGCTTAAGATTGCTGCTGAAAAGGCCTGTATTTTTAAGATTTTATTTAGAAAGGAGAGGGAGAGAAACATCAATAGATGATTGCCTCTCACACACCCCCATAAGGTTAGTTTGCTTTAAATGTTTTAGGCTATGAGGCAACACTCCAACCAAGGCAAGGGATTAGGTCTTGAGGGTTAAATTGTTTTATTTTGCTTAACAATTTTTTTAGTTTTATTACTTCTAGAGGACAGGAAAGGAGGGAGAGAAACATTAATTTGTGAAAGTGGTTGCCTCTCACCTGCAACCAGGGGGCCTGGCCCGCAACCCAGGCATGTACCATGACTGGTAATGAACTGGTGACCTTTCAGCCTGCAGGCTGGTGCTCAATCCCCTGAACCTTAGCCAGGGCTTTGATGGCTGAACCAAATTAACCTTAAATACTATTATGTTTACATATGTTTATAATCAAGGTTTGCCTCCTGCTGGCAAGTTGAAGGTAGAACTGTCCCAATTTCTTGATGGTAATAACTGCTACAAAGCAGTATCACAAGTGTTTCTCAATTCCTAGAACCATATTAAAAATCAACAGTACTGGTTAAATATGAACGTTTCTGGTACACAACTCAGTTCTAGTAAATCAATCTCCGTAGAGAGGCATCCAGAAACTGCAGGTTTTAACAAATTCCTGGAGTTAATAGTTCAAATTGTGAAAAAAGTATATCACCTCTTAACTGGATCTTAAAGATCTCTGTGCAAAGGGTTTAGATTTTACTGATAATAAAAGTCTGTCAGCACTTAATGTAACATAAAACCACAAGTATTTTGGACTATGAATTTATCCATACCTAGTACCTGAAGTATACTGAAACAGTTGCAAGCCCATTAATGGTTGCAATCCTTAGCAAGAACAGTATTTGAAAAGACAATCCAATAATTGTAACAAATTGATACGGAAAAAAGAAAACAGTATTGTGAGATGTGTATATATTCAATCATGTTACTGTTGCCTAGAATAATGTCATGCAGAGATAAAACTAGGAAAATACCAGTGTTACTCCAAAACTGCTCTGTGCTCCTAGCACATGAGAACTACCTCAGAGCTTATTTACACAGATGGACGTCATTTGCCCAAGGCGAAGGCCTTTGCACTTCCGATAAGGGAAGACATCTGACCTGAGGAAAAGGAGAGAAGGGAATCCCCAGAAAATTTAAAGTGGGGGCAGTTACGATACCTTCGTCTATGTTTAAAATGGGGAGCTAATTTGTTAAGTGGTTCAGTGTACAAAATGAAGATGTTTTGAATGTTAATGTTCTCCAATTTGAGCTACAGGCCCCAGCAACTGAGGGTAAACTTGAAAAACCAGCTATCCCATGAGGAAACCTTTCTAGCCTCTACCTCCTTTTTTTTCTGTCCAGAAACCATAAGTATTTTCTCTCAACTCAATAGCCCATTTCTCCCTACTTCCCCAAAGCATACATACAGCCCCCAGACCTGTAATTTTTTTTTTTTTTGGGGGGGGGGGTTATTTTAATTTTATTGTTGTATTACATCCATCCCCTTTTTGCTCCCCTCTGTCCCCCTCCCCACCCACCCATTCCCCCAAAATCAATCCCACCTGTTGTCCATGTCCATGGTTCCTTTATACTAGGTTCTTGTCTAAGCTGCTCCCCTTTCTTGCCTCTGCCTACCCCCCCACAACCCCTTTCCCCCTGACCACTGAAGGCCTATTCACTGTATTTATATATTTGGTTCTGTTTTGCTTGTTAGTTTTGTTCATTATTGTCCTGTAATGGGTGAGGTCATATGGTATTTGTCTTTCACTGAAAAATATGGAACGCTTCACGAATTTGCGTGTCATCCTTGCGCAGGGGCCATGTTAATCTTCTCTGTATCGTTCCAATTTTAGTATATGTGCTGCCGAAGCGAGCACCAGACCTGTAATTTTGAGGGAGTTAAAAAGCATAGTCACCAAAACCTCACACCTGTCAAAATCCTGGCAAATACCTTCCTCTTTTAGTCCGGAAATAGCCCTTTACCCCTTTTCTTCCTGAAGTCTACCATTAAGGGATAGGCTTCAGAGAAGGGGAAGGCCAGTTCACCTAGAATAAAAGGTGTCTAGGGTAAGGAGAGGAAATCTTATGACAGCTGCTCATCAGACCAAAAGAGAAAGTCATTTTGATAGTAAGATTTGGCAGGAAATTGGAGCAGAAAATGCCAACATGATCCCTCAGAAACCCAAGGTTTCAGTCTGGTGCACAGTAAGTGGCAGAACATTGGAGCAGCAACTCCACATAGGTAATGAATGAGTAGGAAGCCCAAAGCAGAGCAGCATGGCGCAAACCTCATTTCTATTTGAGACCCTGTAAAGAGTATGATCTCATGGGCTGGTAATGCACTGGAGAAATGGAGGCATATCATGTTTTGGCGCAGAGAAACTGAAATCACACGCACACCACAGAATTTCCTTTGATTCCTATATGGCATAAGAGGGATGCCAGTTGAGTACTTGCCATGAGGTCACCATGGTAAAAGGGGTAGTTACTTCATAACAGGAGTTAAAAGTAGTAGACGGGCTAGATAGAGGTGCAGCAGAAGCTCAAAGGATTGTAAATACCAGTGAAAGCTGTGGCCGGATCAGGTTAGTCAAGAAAGATCAACTGGGCTGAGTGCTGAGAAACCAGACCATCAGTTATACCAGTTTTAGTATAATAGTAACTATGGGAAGAGCAGGTGCCAAAATTCAGACACTAGACAGGCTACACTTCAGCTAGAGGTCAAAAACAGTTTGCTGGCAAAGGATCTTTCCTCTCATTATCAGAACACCCTTTGTACCCAAATCTTGAAAGGTCTTAGAAAAATGGAGGTGAAAGACCTGTTAGAGAAAGCAAACAGCCCTAATTAGGGGTCTTGCCTTCCTGAATAATTATTTCTCTTAAATTAGACCATTTGAAAGTGAAGAGGACCAACTGACTTTTACTTGGCAAGTTTATGTTTTGTCTACCACTAATAAGAATAAGAACTTATGAGAAAGAAGGCATATGGGAATTTGGGGGCTCTGGAAGTCCCCATAAAAGCTGGAGAGGTAAGACTAATACTGTCAAACCATAAATTCTAGGTAGAGGTGGTCCCAGTTGAATTAGGGCCTTCATTTAGTAGATCAGGTAGCCTTTTTACCTAGTGTCTCAAACTGGCCCGATTCTGTGTACAGTTCAGATTCCAGAACTTTGTAAAATCAGGTTGGCACCAATCTCCAGCTAAGACCAAATCATAGCTTGACTAATTAATTCCCTGCCCTATCTCTGGGGCTCTCGTAGAAACTCAAATAAGACAGTTGAGCTGGAGCTAGAACAGAAATTTCATCACCCACACATCCTTGACTTAGATCAGGTATTCAGTAGTAAGGAAATATTGAAAGAGAGGAACAGACAGAGAGCGGGGAGAGTGAGACATCAGTTTGTTGTTCTACTTATTCCTTGCTTCTTGAGATTGAACCTGAAACCTGGGGATATCAGGATAATGCTCCAACCAGCCAGGGCTGAATGGGTGATAATTAGGCAGGAATATTTTTGAAAGTATACATATGGAAAGAAAATAGTTTGGATATTGAATTATAATTGATCTTTTGTTAAACAACACAGCATCAGTTTCTCTTTTCTAGTACCTAGTTTTCCTTTTGGAGTTTTTCTCTCTCACTTGTACGTGGGTTTGATGAAATAGACATCCTGGTCCTTAGAGATTCATCACCCATGAGGATGGGCTTGTGACCCAGGCTTGCCCGATCCTGATAATTTGAAACTTGAACAATGATATAAGCAAGTTACAATGATTATATTTAGTTTTTTCAGTAGCAGTAGTAGAAGATACCTTGGGGAAGTTTCTGTCCTTAATATATGTTTTAAAGATCCTATTTATTTCTTTTTCTAGAGAGGGGGAGGTAGGGAGACAGAGAGAATGAAAAACATCTTTGTGTCAAGATTGGTTACCTCTCACAAGCCCCTAACTAGCGACCTGGCAGGCAATCCAGGCATGTCCTGACTGGGAATCCAACGGGCAGCCTTTCAGTTTGCAGGCCAGTGCTCAATCCACTGGACCACACGAGCCTGCCCTCAACATTCTAACTGCCTGATTTCTGTTCACAAGTCTCCAGCCTTCCCTTCCATTCTGAGAACTTTTTTATAACTTTCCAAAAATGTATTTTTGCTTAAATTAGTCAGTTGCTATTGTATGCAGCCCTTCAATCCAGGAGGCTTATCTTGAACAGGAAGCATTGCTAATTTCAGGGGAAACTAACAAAGTATGGGTGACAGCTGCTGGCTCCATCTCAGCTGTCACTGCTGTCACCAATGTCACTTGGGCTTTCATGCCATGTGGAGCATAAGTCACTCATTTTCGAAGGGAGTGCCCAGCTCGATCTCAAAGCTGACACCGAACAGCCAAGGCAAACAGCAACATGCCCACATGTCTGGCTTTTTCCTTTAGGTTCAAACTTCAAAAAGGGCCACCCCTCAGAGGCAAGAAATTTCACTTCCTGACCAGCCACCAAAGGGGCTGGATGTTGCATCAGAAATGATGGCAAAGTCAGCTCCCTATGGAGAAAACTGGACCAAATTGTGAATAAGAAAAAGGGGAAAGCTACGTACCACCCCGCCATTGATCTAGATCCATCGCCTGTGCTGCCAAGGAAACACTGCGGATGGCTAGTGCCAGGCAGTCAGTTGTATCTGGGAGAAGGCTGCCACACTGTTTCACTTGTTATTAGAGTTACAGAAAGAATTATTTGAGTACAAAGGACTTGACATTAGTGTTCTTGAAATGAGCCATTGGTCATCTGCTTTCTCTAAGACGATTCACAACACAGAAAATCTTGTGAGGGTAATGTTAGTTGTCCCAGACAATGACGGTAATTCCTGTGCAAAGAGATGGTCAGGCCAATTCAGTACTGTTTCCTTAAAACCTGGTCAGCCTGAAAGCAGAATGATGTGCAATGTAGTGAACTAATATTGTGTAAAAAGCCTAAAACTTTGGGACCATGAATATGGTCCTAAAACTTGCTCGTTATCATAAACTTGGTCGTTATACAGAAAACCCAGATCCAAGTACATAAAACCTCAACCTGAGCACCTGGCTCTGTTTATTACTGCGCCAAGGAGACCATGCTCCAAGCTCAACCGGTTTGCAACATGTCCTCAAACTTCCTATCTAAGCCAGTGGACATCTCCAAGTTTGGTCTAATATTTGCTCTTCTGGTGCACAAAATGATATTGGCTCTGCTGGGGTCACACTGGTGATCATCTATAATGACCTACTGGGCTTCACCCTCAAAGAGAACCCTTCTGTCCTGGAATGCAAAGTGCAGGCTGGTGACAACTCCTTATACACACACCTCAGTTTTTCAGCATCTGTGGCAAGGGCTTGGTCCTGAAGTGGATTAAGAGCAGTGGTGGTGCAGTGGCCGGGGAGATTAATTTCATCCAATCTCAAATGATTCATGATGTTGATAAGTCTCAAGGAATCTATGTATATCCAGTGAATCCCAGAATAGAAGCAAGATGAATATTCCATTATGCATTGGCAACACCATAAAAGATGATGCTTTGGGAAGAAGCTACTTCTTGGTAAAGCTCTTGAACTCCATATACTCTCTCTCAAAGGTGTGGGTCTGTGGAAGGCATCCAGGCCTTTCTGTATAAAGCAGACAGGATTGAAGATGTTCAGATGAAACTGGCTGCCTTCATGAAAAATTCTTTTTTTTTTTTTTAAGATTTTATTTATTATTTCCAGAGAGAGAGAGAAAGGGAGAGAGGCACACAGAGAGAGAAACATTAATGTATGGTTGCCTTTCACCTGCCTCCAGCCAAGGAACTAGCTGGAGACCTGGCTTGCGGTTATGTGCCCTGGCTGGGGAATTGAACCAGCAACCTTTGGGTTTGCAGGCCAGCACCTTATCCATTTGCTACTGGCCAGGGCTGAAAAATTCTTTGGAGGTACATAGCTATGAACACGTCCTAATCAATATATACTCTGTCCTTGAATGGTATACAAACCTCATATGTTTATATAGCAAGTTCTATTTTTGTTTTTGTTGTTGTTGTTGTTGTTGTTTTTGTGGGGGGTGGTTATTAAAGATTTTACTTTAATAAAGTAAAGAAGGAGTGCCTCATCCACTGTGCTACCAGCCAGGGCCAAGGTCTGTTTTTAATACCAAATAGTTTCTATCTCTATGTGTTTATATTTCTAATGGTACAGTTCTTAGCAATATATGTAGAGACTTAGAATGTGTTAGAATCCATGACTGTGTATTATAGCATTACACTAGCCACACTTCCTACACCACCACCACCCCTTTTTAAACTGCTTCGTTAAAAATACTTACAAGTTCTCTAATTCACTTTTGCTTTCCTTTCAATGGGTAGTAGGGAAGGTTGATTGGTTGCTTCTGTATTTCCTAGTTATACCATTGAACTAAAAATTTCTGGTAAACTCCCCTATCCTTTGTTCACTTGACTGTTTTCTTCATAGTGTTTGACCAGGGTGATACTGTGAGTTCTGGAAGATCTGTACTGAAGAGTCTTTTCCCCTATTGTTTACCCATTGACAGTATTTTTTAACTTTTTTAAAAAATATTTTATTTATTGTTTTTCAGAGAGAGGGGAAGGGAGAGAGGCAGAGAGGGAGGGAGACATCAACGTATGGTTGCCTTTCACCTGCCTCCAGCTATGGATCTGGCTGGAGACCTGGCTTGCAACCTGGTTATGTGCCCTGGCTGGGAATCGAACCAGTGACATTTGGGTTCACAGGCTGGTGCCTTATTCACTGTGCCACCAACCAGGGCAGTCAAGGACATGGTCAGTTTTAAATACTATATATGGGGAAGTAAATCAAGAAGAAAAGGAACAGAGAAAAATTACATAGTAGTGAAATAAATCTCTTTTCTACTAAACCCTCTTGAGGCTTTAGTTTATTGATCACTTTGGGAAAGTCAGGGGAGATTAAAATAACTGAGATTCCCTACCTTCACAAAATCCATTTCACTTTTCTGTTTTCCTTTTTTCTGCATATATAAGAAACTACAGCCTCCTTTCTCACAATGTCTATTCTCCATCCATTGCTCTAGCCCAGCAATTGGCAACCTTTTCATCTCCTGGCCTACATAAACTAATTACTAAAATTCTGTGGCACACCAAAAAAAATACATATTTTTTGCCAATCTGACAAAAAATAGGTATTGTAATTTTGATTCTTTTGCACTTGGTAGGTATTGTTGTGTTGGCTGTTGTTGTTTTCTTATTTAACAAGCTAAAGGAAAAGAGGTCAGTGCTCCTGACTAAATAGTCAGTTATTGCATATTTAAAGCATTTTTGTGGCAAACCAGTTGACAATCTACGCTCTAGCCGACGTTTGCAACTTTTCCTCAGGCATACCTCTTAACCCACTGTATATTTCTAGCTGCTGTAGTCTATCATGACAGATAATAGCAGATATATCAATGATTGTTGCCAAATCTTGAGAGAAAATGGACTAAATTATTTAGCTTCTTGGTTTCTTTTGTGGATTGCTAGATTTTCTTGCTAATCAACTTATTTGACTCCCAAGACTTAGAACTGCTGGGCTACACAAGAAAAATTAAAGCTATTGAAATAATGGCTTTGATGATTTGGACTAACCTGGATACTGTTAAGCAGGCGGAAAGTGACAGAAACACATCATTGATCATGCTTACCTGCTTTGTTAACCTTTAAAATGTAAACTTAAGGACTGTTCAGAGGTCATCTTGCTCTTATCTTCAAAAGTCTATGTCTATGGGGTAGAGCTTCTGGCAAAGGTTTTCAAAAGAAACATAACTCAGCTGGAAAGTTCCTTTGGCCTTTGTTTTTCCCCTCCCCTTACCTAAGGATATTTTCCCCCCATTGCTTTTAGAGAGACGGGAAGGAAGAGAGAAAGGCAGAGAGAAACATTGATGTAAGAAAGAACCACATTAATTGACTGCCTCCTATGAGGACTGTATGCACATGGACTGGGGGATTGAGCCTATAACCTAGGTATGTGCCCTGACTGGGAATTCAACAGGCAAACTTTTGGTTAGGGGACAAGGCTCCAACCAACTGAGCCACACTGGCCAGAACTAGCCTTTGCTTTTATTTTTCTCATTCTTTTTTTCCTGTGGCCACAATGCTTATAAGGGTGAAGCCACTTTATGACCATAAAGACAGTAGCTACGTGTTCTATACCTAGTGAGGAGCCTAGTTCTTTGCTGACATTCTCAAATAGCTTCACTAACCCTCGAGTGCCTACCTCTAGTCTTAATACATGAGAAAAGCAATCCCCTTTTGTTTAGTAACTATACAAGGGGGACCCAAATAAAACAGAAATATCTTCTGGAGGGCAGGCCCCTTGTAGTACAGGCCTCCCCTGCTAGATGAGCGTTCTAGGAGCACATCTGTATCAGTGTACCTGCAGGTGTTGTTGTGAGAGGCTGCATTCACCTTCAGTGATTGTTTTTTTTTAGACTCATCGCGTTTGCCCATTTCACCATGTGTGATTTTTTTTAATTCTTTTTTTTTTTTAATTTTATTGTTGCCATGTGTGATTTTTTAGCACATCTGCCCACACCCCACTGAGTGCTCAGCAGTTTTTGACCAAAGCTGGCATGACTCCTATGCTCCCACTCCCTATTTACCCCATCTCACCCAAAGCAACTTTTTTGTTGTTGTTTCCCCATGAAAAAGTCCTCAAAGTGAAACATTGTGTCAATGTGGGAGAGGTGAGACAAAAAATGGCAGAAGCACTAAAAGGCATCAAAATTGATGTATTTAAAAATTGTTGAGCAGGGGAAAATGGGTTTTGATAGGTGTATTGCATTAAATGGACAGTACTTTGAAGATGACTGAAGTTTAAACATGTAAAAATAAATACACAATTTTTAAAGAAATTCTGTTTTGTCAGGGTCCCCCTCCAGTCTGGTTTTCTGTTGCATGAAGTACAATCCTACCCAGACATTTGATTACATTTTCCACTAGATCATGTCAGATACCATGTCTGTATTTGCTACCTGTATATGTTAGAAAACCCAGCTTAAAGCTGTTGTAAATTATAATGAAGTTTATTAACTTACATAACTGAAGATCCAAAAGTAGGACAGACTTCAGAATTGATTGATCCTATTAGCTCAGATCTATTTCTCTGCTATTCTTTTGGCCTTCCCTATGTGTTGGCTTCATATACCCTAGTTGCCATCAAAAGCACAGTAGCAATTTTAAGCCTTATGTCAAAAGTTCAACATTTCCAGTGGGAATGTGAATCACTTCTGAAGTTTCCCTGGAAGAGCTCTTCTGAAAACATCCAGAAAACTCTATATCCTTGCAACTCATTGAAGTGAGGTACTTGCATAATCTTAATCCAGTCTCTGGCAAGAGGGTGCTATTATCCTTAGACCAATCCAGACCACCCCTGGAGCACAGCTGCGGATAAGTGGGAGGGATTCCTGAACAACATCAGGGTTCTGTTGGAAAGGGAGAAGGAAAAGGATGTTCAATGGGTAAAGAGCTCACTTTTTGTATTCCCAGTATCTTGTAGATACTTAAGAAAAAAAACACCCCCTCACACACAAAGTTTATCTCAACAATAAGTTTCTTGAATGAAGGAAGTACATTTTACTCTTGTTTATACTTCTCCTAATGTTTAATTCAGTCCTGAACATAGCAGGAATTCAAGTTGTTGGTTTTTAAAATTATTATTATCAATAAGACTTAGTGAGAGAAAATGGCCTAAATTATTTAGCTTCTTGGATTCTTTTGTAGAATGCTAGATTTTCTTGCTAATCAACTTCTTTGACTCTTAAGACTTATAGCTGCTGGGGTACACAGGAAAAATTCCAAGTCCACAGATTTACATTTATTCAACAACTGTACTGATCAAGTAGGAACTTTTTCTGGAAAAGTAAATCATAGTGAAGTCCTTAAAAGTTCCTTTTTCTTTCCTAAATGAAGAAACCAGAAGGAAGATGTTCTGCTTCTCTAGGGAAAAAGTTGTCAAATTTAAAAGTTCCAAATTATCCCAAAATTCCAAGGTTCTTTACTGTCAGTAATTGAAGATAACCACTGATTTAAAAAAAAAAAAAAAAAGTTGATTTTCAAAGATGTGAACAGTTTATATTATCCACGGAGATTTGTCTCCGAAGGAGAAAAAAATGCCTCTAAATTTTCACCACTAAGCCAATTTAGATCATCACAAAATTGTCTCCTATACCTCTCTCCTCATTCTATAACGACGTATTATTTAAACAGTTTGGGACTGTAAGGTAATACTATTTCTGCTGTCTCCTCAGTAGTCATTGATAAAGTCACTACTTGACAGTATCAGTCCACACTGATAAGCTTGGCTTGGGGATTAGTGAACAAGGGTTCAAATCTCAGACCTTTCTTGTGACTCAGCTTCTCTTGCAAAATGGGCATTACAATCGATTCTTGCTTTTGTGTCGGACAAAACTAAATGAGATTCAGTACACTCAAGCACAAAGCCAGGTAATGTAACAATTTAGTACACTTGGTTAGTCTTTCATTTCTCCAAGCGTTCCAACTGATCCTTCATGTGGTTTCCAAGTGGGCCAAGAACTTAGCAAAAGAGGCCTGCGTGCGGCTGGGAAGAGGGAAACCTTTCGCCCCAGTCACAGTCTGGGGGCACATAATTATCAGCTGGTCCCGGCCTGAGCATCTGAATGCGGCTATCGCCGAGGGCGTCAAGCTCAGACGTCGTCTGCAAGAGCCTAGCGAAGGAAAAGCAGCACACCCGCTGCGTCACCGCAACTGCGGCCAAGGAAGAGCAACGCCTTCCCACCTGCCCGAAGGGAGGGTGGGAGCATGAACAAAATGGCGCAGCCTCAGGGATTGGGGGTGGCAACTCCCGGACAGCGCGCGCCCACCCCATCCAGGAGATTCCTGGGCCTGCGGGGCCGGAAACGAAGCCGACGCGCGCCAGGGAGAGAGTAGGCGGGGCTACTTTCCCGGAAGTGCCTGCGGCCGTGGCTGTGGGCTTGGCGCGGGGCGGCTGCGTACGGAGGGGTTCCGGGTCCTGCCGCGGTAGAAAAGCCGAGGACCGGACCCAATTAAGAGTGACCCCGCGTTGTGTAGGGAGGAAGAGTCGCCGAGGGAGGAGAGTTTGGCTGGGCCACCCGCAAAAGTTTTGTTCCCTAGTCCCAAAAAGGAGGGCCGATATGGACGGTCTCCTGACTCCCAGGGAGTCCGCAAAATTCATTGCGGAAAATAGTCGAGACGTGCTCATTGATGGGGGAGGCGTGCGAAGGGTGGCCGAGCTGCTGCTGGCGCAGGTCTCGGGGCCAGAGCTACGTCCGGGGGCCTGGAAAGCCCTCCATGAGCTGAACCCCAGGGCTGCGGACGAAGCCGCAGTCAACTGGGTTTTCGTTGCAGACACACTCAACTTCTCCTTTTGGTCGGAGCACGATGAGCACAAATGTCTGGTGGGGTACAGGGGGAGAATGTACAGTGGGTACTGGTCCCTGTGCGCCGCGATCAACAGAGCCCTCGACGAAGGTTGGTGCCCTTTCTGCTGGTCAGACCTTAATATGTAGCCTTTGAGGCTTCAGTTTCCTGGGAGGGTCCGAAGGAGCGGTTGGAAGATAAAGTAACGTATTAATAAGGCGAACCTGGAGTTCTTCATTGCCAGCCCCTCAGCTTAAAATAAAAGTATGATGAGAAGCTGGCATTAAATCCTTATGGGAACTGATCCGAATGCGTATTACCGCAGCTCAATCTGGTGAAATCTGAAGAACAAAGGGGACAAATTATATATTTTACACTGTCAAAATACACCTGATGTAATATTACAATAGTTAGAAATGGATGAATGTGTATAGGTGAACGAATAGAAAATGAGGGTTTGGCTTCTGATGTTTTATTCATCCACTTTTAGTTAATTCCTCTAACGCTCATTTAATTTCATATTAACCGTGTTGTAAAAGCAAGGCTCTCTAGTGGAATATAAAATCATGACATTGTTTCTTTGCGTTTTCTTTTCTCCCTAAGGGATACCAATAACTAGTGCTTCATACTATGCCACAGTGACCCTGGATCGGGTTCGGCATATACTCCGTTCTGATACAGATGTTCCAATGCCTTTGATAGAAGAGAGACATCGGATTCTCAATGAAACCGGGAAAATTCTGCTTGAGAAGTTTGATGGTTCTTTTCTTAACTGTGTCCGAAAAAGTGAAAAAAGTGCACAGAAATTAATGCATCTGGTAGTTGAAAACTTCCCCTCTTACAGAGATGTGACTGAGTTTAAGGTGAGTTGCTTCAGCTGGGGGTTTTAGAATTCTTACTTGTTTTTTCATTGTCAGCTCTTTCAGTTGTTAACCCATTTGCTTCCTGACTCCTTTTGAGAATAAAATCATAAATTTTGAAGTTTGTTCCTGTGAACCAGGAAGAGCAACAATTAAGCAGTGTTTCAAAGACTTTACTTCTCTTATTTTTCATCAGCATATTCCCTTTATTCTTTTGGCCTTTTAAAATTATCCTTTTAAAATATTTCAAACCTGAAAAAATGCTGGACCTTCAATATGATGTTCTCACTTAGGAATGGGGAGGTCTTTTAATACTTTGAAACATTTTTGTGGGCCAGGTCTCTGATTGGGGGCATGCCAGAAGCAAGCAATCGAAGTTTCTCTCACAGGTAGATGTTTCTCTCCCTCTTTTTCTCCCTCCCTTCCCCTGTCTCTAGAAATAAATAAATAAAATATTTGAAAAAAAAATTTACTTCATTAAATGAAAATCAAAATACATACTATGACCCTGGCTGGTGGTACAGTGGATAAGGTGCCAGTCTGCAAACTCAGAGGTCGCTGGTTCGATTCCCTAGCCAGGGCACACAATCAGGTTGCAAACCAGGTCTCTAGCCAGATCTGTAGCTGGAGGCAGGTGAGAGGCAACCATACACTGTTGTCTCTCTCTCTACCCTTCTCTCTAAAAATAATAAATAAAATCTTTAAAAAAATCATATACTAAATTCTCTCTAGTAAGTATTTTTTGCAGAGTCCTGATGTATATATACTTTTCATGCACAGGATACTTTTTTTTTTTTTTAAGATTTTATTTCATTATTTTCAGAAAGAGGGGACAGGAGAGAGGCAGAGAGGGAGAGAGACATTAATGTATGGTTGCTTTTCACCTGCCTCCAGCCACAGACCTGACTGGAGACCTGGTTTGCAACCTTGTTATGTGCCCTGGCTGGGGAATCGAACCTGCGACCTTTGGGTTCGCAGGCTGGCACCTTATCCACTGTGCTACCAGCCAGGGCCTCATGCACAGGATACTTTAACAGTATTATTTGCTTTATGGTACAAAAATTTTTTAAGAGGTTTACTTTTTAAATGGTGAACATTTTGTATACCCTCCCAGTGTACACCTGGATTTAATTTTTGTAATATTTTTAGAACCTGTTATCACTATGTATTTTCACTGACAAGAATTGAAAGCAGAATCACATAATAGTCTGTTGACTTATTGACTAAGTTAATGTTCTGTCAGATTTAAACATTAAAGCTACCCTTTTGTAGTCACAATTCAACAACAACTAAAATTGCCAATAATATTGCTTAAATTCTTTCTGATTTCCAGGGTGTTTGCACATACGTTCTCTTTTGTTCCATAGAATAGCGCTGGGGCCTAAGAACAAGGAGCATATTGTCCCTTTTGCAGCTGGAACCAGTTAAAAAAGAAAGGTTAAACTAACCCTGGCTGATTGCTCAGTGTATAGGAGCCGGTCTGCAAACCCAAAGGTCACTGGTTCAATTCCCAGTCAGGGCACATAACCAGGTTGCAAGCTAGGTCTCCAGCCAGGTCTGTAGCTGGAGGCAGGTACAAGGCAACCATACATTGATATCTCTCTCCTCTGCCTCCCTTTCTTCCCCACTCTCTCAAAATAATAAATAAAACCTTTTAAAAAAATGTTAAACTATTTTTATCTTAGGTCATTTAGTCAATAACTAGCTTTTCAATTCTACTATAAAGTGAGCGATGGCCTATTTATGTATGTTAAGATTCTTTTAATTGCAAGTAACAGACACACAACTCAAAAAAGCTTAATCAAAAGGAAGAATTTTTGGGTAATGGTGATAGGCACATCTAGGATCAAGGAGTCGATGCCATTAGGATTCAGTATCTTCTCTTAGCTTCTGTTGACTCCACTTTTCACTTGTTAGACCAACTTTTTCTATGAAGTAGAAAAGCATCTTACTGCTTCAGCACCAGAGAGATCGAGGGAAAGAGAAAGACATGTTCTCAGGTCCACATCTGAAACTCCAGAGCAAGGAATGATTGAACAGGCAGGAGTTACTGCTAATTAGGTGAGGCTTTCAGGGGTATGTGGATGAGGTGGAGGCAGTTCCTGGAAAAGAGGCCAGGCTGTAGGTTAACTTACTGTTGAACTTCATTCTATTTTGGCTAACCATTTTGCTAATGCAGAGGTTACTTTGAGATTTATCTTTGTTAGGAAGTTTTAAAAGCTTGTGTAGCTCAGTGGACGGAGTGCTGGCCTGTGAACTAAAGGGTCACCAGTTTGATTCCCAGTCAGGGCACATACCTCGGTTGCAGGCCAGGTCCCCATTTGGGGGTCCATGAGAACCAGCCACACATTGATGTTTCTCCCACCCCTTCCTTCCCTCTCTAAAAATAAGTAAATAAAATCTTACCAAGAAAAAAAAAAGTATGTCATTTTAGCTTTGTTTTTTAAGAAATTACGGATTCAAGTCCTGGCTGGTGGCACAGTGGATAAGGCACTGGCCTGCAAACCCAAAGAAATTATGGATTTTGTTCCTTGGTCTATCCTTCAGGCCATCTGAATATACAGGGTTGTGCAAAAGTAGGTTTATAGTGTGAATATGTGAAACAGATTTTATTATTTATTATTTACTATTTTCTATACAAACAACTGTAAAGTTACTTTTTGCCCATCTTATATTAAACAGCATGTAGAAAAAAAACTGCTAATTCACATGACTAAAAATCCATATATTCTAGAATCCATATGGTTGTAGTAGAATGGCTAAAATTGTTGTAAGATCACTCCTAAAATTAAATTTAACATGACTTCAGAAATTGGTGAGTTCTTGCTGTGGTCTACATGGCTCACTTGGTTGGAGCATCATCCCATAAACCATAAGATCACGAGTTTCATTTATGGTCAGGGCACATTCCTGGGTTGTGGGTTTGGTCCCCAGTCAGGGTGCACTGATTGCTGTTTCTCTCCTTCTCTCTGTCTCCCTTCCCCTCTCTCAGGTATCCTCAGGTAAGTATAAAAAATATTTTTTAACACTTTTTTAAAGGAATATTGTATTTTTTTCAATAAGACTATCATTAGTGTTACCCAAAGCACTTTATTTCTATAATCCCTATGATCCCTAACATAACACTGAGCATGTAGTGTGTTCTCACTTAATGCTTTCATGAGTCATTTTTTTTTATTTTCATATAAGAGATACTTAAATAATTAAAGTAATTTGTATAATTCCAAATCTGGAAGAATTCTAATGAACAATTTTGGGAATGCTTTGAAATTCAGAAAGTGTTGAAATCAAATAAACCTTTTCATTCATATTTTAGCATTTTTAATTGCAAAAGTAAAACATTAATTACAGAATTTGTCAAGTACAGAGAAGCAGCCTCTATTGTATTAAGAGGTAACCACTGATGGTAATTTGGTCTTTTTCTCTGTGTGTGTGTGACTGTGTACAAGCAGGGAAGATTTAGTATCATGCTATATAAACTTTAAAATTTAACATTATGAACATCTTTCTATATCAGTAAAAATTCTTTCACAGTACAATTTCATTTTCTTTTCTTCTTTTAGTACCAATTTTAATGGCTTCACAGTATTTTGGTGTATGGATGTACAACCCCATAATTATTTGACCAAACTATTATACCACAATAATTATGTTTGATACATAGGTTATTTCTTTATTTATATTTTTAAAAGATTTTATTTCCAGAGAGAGGGAAACGGAGGGAGAATAAGGAAGAAAAGATCAATGTGTGGTTGTCTCTCGTTGGCCTCTAACTGGGGACCTGGCCTACAACCCAGGTGCATTCCCTGACTGGGAATTGAACCTACAACCCTTTTGGTTCATAAGCTAACACTCAATCCACTGAGCTGCACCAGCTAGGGCTACAGTTTATTTTTTAAACTGAATTTTATATCTTTTTTTTTTTGTAAAGATTTTATTCATTATTTTCAGAGAGAAGGGCAGGGAGAGAGAGAGAGAGGGAGAGAAGCATCAATGTATGGTTGCTTTTCACCTGCCCCCAGCTATGGACCTGGCTGGAGACCTGGCTTGCAACCTGGTTATGTGCCCTGACTGGCAATCAAACCAGCGACCTTTGGGTTTACAGACCGGCACCTTATCCACTGTGCCACCAGCCAGGGCTGAATTTTGTATCTTATTGTTTTCAGTTTTATGTGATAATAAGCAATACTGCACACCAATTGAACATCCATGATTATTTTCTTAGAATGGATTCCTAATAGTGGAAATGCTGAGACAGAACATGGCTAGTATTTTCTGTCTTGTAATATGTATAAGCACTAGCTGTTTTTTAGAAAGATGATCTGCAGCAGCATGTGAGAGTGCCCTTTTCACTGCTCCTTCTGAACATGGTTGCAGTGTTTGTTGCTATATTTTAAAATCTTGAACAAGCTATATTAAAATAGTTACTATTTTTTAAAAATATTTTATTTATTACTTTCAGAGAGAGGGGAAAGGAGAGAGGGAGAGAGAGACATCAATGTTAGGTTGCCTTTCAAATAGTTACTATTTTTAATGCATACTGATTTACTGAGATTATCATTTTAAGATATACACAAATTAATGAAATTTAAAAATTTTAATTCAGACAGATTTAGATTGCTGATTTCTCAGTCTGTCTGCCATGGAATCAGTTAGGAAGTTTTAAAAGTCAGGTATATTTCCAAAGCATCACCCTCAACAATTCTGATCAATGGGAAGAACTGTTTTTTGTCTTTTTTTTTTAAGTCAAGTGACTGTGATTTAGAGTGTGCAGTAACTATATAAAAGTTCTAATTTGATTTAGAGTATACAGTAACTATATAAAAGTCCTAAATAAATTGGCTTCCTTAGGCTGTCATCTTTACTCTGACATACTTAAATATTTGTGAAAAATAAGAGCTTTTTTGTATTTTAATCAATAACATTTTATGCTACTTAAGCATTTGTAATTCTTGATCTTCTAATTTGTGATAAATGTGTTGAAAATCAACTTATGATCATAGTGCTTTTCATTGACAATTACTTTTTAAAGGTACTATTTTGAAAATATCTTCACTGTTATTGAACATTTAGGGAATTGTTATTTTGGGGTTTGCTGCTATTTTCAGTGATATGAATTAATATTTTAGAGATGTATAATTTGATTGCTAAGATCATTTGATTACTAAAACCATATCGTATTTTAAGAAAATGTTTTATAGATTATTTAAATTTATTTTCTCAGTCCTCAATTGAATCATATATATATTTATTTAATTGTATTATAATCTAATCTTTATGATATTCTAGTTGGCTACCATGGAAACAGTAACCATGACGTGACTATTTATGTTTCGTTAGATGCTAGCACTCATTTTGTTATATGAATTTGGTTTGTAGATTTTTTAAAAGATGTATTTATTTTTTTAAAAATGTATATTTAGAGAGAGGGAAAAGGAGGAAGAAAGGGGGAGAAATGTTGATGTGCGAGAGAAACATAGATCAGTTGTCTCTTGCATACCCCATATGGGGGCGACAAACCAGGCATGTGCCCTGACTAGGAATAAAAACAGGTAACACAGGGGACCTTTCAGTTTGCAGGTGGGAGCTCACTCTATTGAGCCACACCAGACAGGGCTGGTTCATAGATTTTTTTCCAGTTTGCGCTATGACTCTTGTTAAATATAGAATAGTTTATAGCTATCAAAGTAAGCATTGTGATATAATAATTGTGTTTGACACACAATTTTATTTTGTAAATTAAGTTTTATGTCTTGATGTTTAATAAACTAGACTTGAATTAGGAACCTAATTACCTTACATAAAGGAGTAATTGCCAGGTTGTCATTTTAAGATAGGTTTGGAAATATAGTTTATTCCCAAATGATACAGGGATACTTATTAATGGTGATTTGTTCCCTCAGCATGCAATTTAATATACAAACTTTACACCTTGTCAAAAAATGAGCGAATGTGTTTGCCCTGGAAAACAAATACTGAATTTCTAATGTTGGCCTTAGAAAGTTGAACTTAGTAAAAGTTGGTCTAGATTTATTGGAGTAGGTGTGTACCTATGCATAAGGAATTTCAGGTTATTTTTTATGAGGACATAGTATCACTGGAGTCTTTTACTAAATAAATATACCTATATTGTCATGTCAGGGAATTTTTTATGGAGCATTTCTTAAAGAATTTTATTTTTAATTTATTTATGTAATTTACATATTAAAACATTTTTTCTTTGTTATTTTCTTTTTACTTTTTAAAATCATCTTTATTTTAGAAAGTAAATCTTAAGTTACTGAATTTTTAAATTTTAAGATTTTTTTTTTTTTAATTCATTATTTTCAGAGAGAAGGACAGGGAGAAAGGAAGAAAGGGAGCGAAACATCAATGTATGGTTGCCTTTCACCTGCTTTCAGCTACGGATCTGGCTGGAGACCTGGCTTGCAACCTGGTTATGTGCCCTGACTGGGAATTGAACCAGTGACCTTTGGGTTCAAAGGTCGGCACCTATCCACTAAGCCACCAGCCAGGGCAAAACATTCTTTAAAAAAAAATTAATTTAGCCCTGGCTGGTAGCACAGTGGTTAAGGCGCCGACCTGCGAACCCAAAGGTCGCAGGTTCGATTCCCCAGCCAGGGCACATAACAAGGTTGCAAACCAGGTCTCCAGTCAGGTCTGTGGCTGGAGGCAGGTGAAACACAACCATACACTGATGTCTCCCTCCCTCTCTGCCTCTCTCCCTTCCCCTCTTTCTAAAAACTAATGAAATAAAATCTTAAAAAAATAATAATAATAATTTATTATTGTTGTATTACAGTTATCCCATTTCTCCCTCCCTCATTGCTCTCCTTTGCCCCACCCTGTATTAAAACATTCTTAAAGGTAGTCAGGATATATTTTGAGACCCAGTGATATTGATTATTCCTGTCTATCAAATAAGCAGTTGTAAAAGATGGCTGGGATTATTACCATCAGTATTAGGACTAGGACTAAATCATAATTACCTGTCCATGTTTTTCTATTGTCTATATTGTCTGCATTTGTAGTTTTGTACAGAATTTTTGAGGTATATTATAGCCTACTATCTTATAATGCATGGTTAAATTTGTTTCTTCCATGCAAAAATATAGTTGGTAGTTTATTTTTGTTATATATTGACTTTGACTATTTCCAAAAATGGTAGACTGGACAAATTTTGACTGTAGATTATACCTGAATAGGTAATCATATTATCTGAAAGGAAACGGGTTAAAATGAATGTTGTGATTCTCTTCAGAGGTGAGTTTAAGGATGATTGTTTTCTTCTTTATACCTTTCTGTATTTTATACAATTAATGTAAATTATGCTCAGAAAACATTTTAATTTAAAAAACTTTCTAAAGAAATACTATTTAGCTATTAAAATTAATAAGTAGGTGTATTATAGTAACACAAAAATATGTACTGAAGTAATACCATTGAAAAAGAACACTAAATAGTACCATAATTACATACATTGTATTTTATGTTCCTTAAAAAATGTACAGGAAGTAAATTTGGAGTGATAGAGATAATTTAATATTTATTAGACCCCCTTTTTTTCTGTAAGAGAACTAAATTCTTATCAACAAAGATTATTCTTCTTCATATTTTCAGTGTGTGTTATTTTTTTACAGCATTTCGTAAAGCTTTCAGATTCCCAGGCAACATTTATATTTTCTTCATTCATCAGGGGAAAAGAATTTCTTTTTACAAACGGGCTCAAATCCTCGTGGCAGATACGTGGAGTGTGTTGGAGGGAGAAGGAGACGGCTGCTTTAAGGACATCTCCAGTATTACCATGTTTGCTGACTATAGGTTACCTCAGGTGCTTGTTCACCTGGGAGCCCTGAAATACTCTGACGAACTACTGGAGAAACTTCTCAAAGGTGTGTCAACTTAATTTAGACATTCTTTGCTATACTATGAATCATTGTTGAGTCTCTGTCTAGTTTCTTTCTCTGAAGGTCTCCCTTCCTTAGGTAAAGTCACTATTTATGGTTAAAGACATACGTAAAGAAAATCAGAAGGGCAATTGAAATATAAAATAATTGATTTTTGTTATTTGAACTGTGGAATATGTATAATGTGGGAAATTGCACTATTTAGATATTACCATTTCAGAGCATCATAATAAAATGAAATTAAATTTATGTTTCATGGTGGACAACTCCTAGACAGTTCATCAGGTGTTGTGTATTTTCTTTATTTTAAAAAGAAAGTAGTTTTTTATGACTGCATAATTTTCTCTTGGGAAGTAGATCTCAATTACCTCAAATAAGAATAATACAGAATATAAAGGCGCCATTATTCCTGTGTTGCTTCTACCAGGCTTTATGCTGCTGTGGGCAATTTATTTTGTCTTTCCGTTTCCTCATTTAAAAAGTAACAAGCCATTTTATGTTGTAATGCTCATGTCCTGGGTCATTAATTGTTGGATACCTTTATAAGGGACAACTGTTAGCAGTCAGGGATCCTTTTACATACAAAGTCAGCTGATCGTTTTTTTGTGTGTCTTTTGCGGGGGAGGGGGGGGCAGTGTATACTTTGCCATTTCTATTGCTAAACATCCTCTTTCCTGGTTTCCCTCACCACATTTTCCTTTTTTCAGTTAAAATCCTGCATGTCACCCTGGCTGGTATGGTTCAGTGGATTGAGAGCCAGCCTGCAAACCTAACAGTTGCTGGTTCGATTCCCAGTCAGGGCACATGCTTGGGGTTGTGGGCCAGGTCCCCAGCTTGGGGCTCAGGAGAGGCAGATACACATTGATATTTCTCTCCTTCTCTTTTTCCCTCCCTTCCCCTCTTTCTAAAAATAAATAAAATATTTAAAAAACATCCTATTTATCCACAAAGGCTTAACTTCAATGCTACCTCTTCCACATAGCTTTTCCTAACTTTTCACAATTTGTTCTTCTTCTCTTGAATCTTTATAGCACCTGATTATGTCTGCTACTGGGAGAAAAACCCTGGTAAAAAGGGATTCATCCAGCGTAATTGTACAGAGTTGCCCAGATTTTCTTTTACCATTTATTCTATCTCGAAACTTCTCCAGATGTTCATCTGCAGCTGTTACTGCCTCCATCCTGTCCAGTTTTTAAAAGGAGATTGTTACCATTAACTAGTTTGACATAGGGTGAACAAACTTCTTAGCCCCCTAGTTTATTTAAACAAAACGGGATTTCCCCCCCCAAAAAAGTACTTTATTAAGGCAAACTAGAGGAAAAACAGGAACTATAACTATAAAGGTGTATGCACTGATTAAAAAAAAAAAAAACTTATAAAAAGTGAAATCTAAAACCAGGTGGCTTGAATAGATGAGGTAGAACTATTTCCCTAATCTCCAATGATACTTCTTTCAAACTTGAGGATGTGATACATTTCTTTTATTCTTCCCTTTTCTTGATATCTTCTTGACAGCCTTTGGAAGGCCTATCTATATATTTCTGTTCATTTTATCTTTAACCCATCTCTTCACCAAGGCATATATATTTTTAGTTGATTATAAAAAACTCGTAATGTAATTTGACTAAATGTAGATTCTTCATTGTGATTCTAGAGTTGATTTTTAGGCCTAATATGCTGGTTGAGTTACCTTTTCTTTTTCTGTTTCAAAGTCTATGTCCTATCCATACTGGAAGTTGCTATACCGGTTAACTGTATTAGTTTCATAAAGCTGACATAACAAATTACCACAAACTGAATGGCTTAAAATAACAAATTTATTCTCTCATGGCTATGGAGGCTAAAAGTCTGAAATCAAGATGTTGGCAGGGCCATGCTCCCGCTGAAGGCTCTTGGGAAGAATCCTTCCTTACTTCTTTGTAGCTTTTGGTGTCTTTCAGTAATCCTTTGCATTCCTTGGCTTGTAGCTGTATCACCCCAAATATGGCCTTCTTTGTGTGCCTCCTTTTTCTCTGATTCCTCTCCTTATGAGGACACCAGTCATGACATTTAAGACCCACCCTAATCCTGTATGACCTCATCTTAATATGATTTCATCTGCAAAGACCCTGTTTACAGAGAAGACCACGTTCACAGGTACCAGCATTCAGGACTTGAATGTATCTTTTTTGGAGGACACAGTTCAGTCATTTATTGCTGGATAACAAGTTATGCTAAATTTTAAAACAAGATATTTATTATCTCACTTTTATGTGTCAGGAGTTTAGGTGCTGCTTAACTGGATGCCTATGCATCAAGGTGGCAGTCAAGCTGTCAGCAGTAGTACAGTTTCGTATGATGGCTCTACTTGGGTGGTGATGTCTGCCTCCAAGATCACTGTCATGGTTGGTTTGGGAACTCTTGCAAGTTGATAGGTAACTTTGGAGGAATTGATTAACAAGAGAACTGAAGAGGAAGGGATGGATTTTTTTTTTTTTTCTCTGTCTCTCTTTTTTATTTCTCTCTGGAAGGGATGGATTTTTATGCTGGCACCTGGAGCAAAGTAAGGCAACGGAGGGACATAAGTGGTCTCGGTTTTTCCACCTGCTCCAGTGAGCAATACCTGAGCCCTTGGGAGAGATGGATGGAAATGACATAAGTAACATTACTTAAGATTCCAGGTGACAGGGGCTAGGACACTTTTCCTATGTCTCATTAGATCACAGGTCCTATCGGGCACTGTGAAGCTCTGCAGATGTTTTTTTGGGCCTGAAAAGTGTTTTAAGCAAATTTAATCAGTTATCAATACTTGCCAATTAGGAGGTTTCATATGAAAATCAACCCTTCTGACTCTTGTAAAAGTAGGGAAATATGGGAACACTGCATCTACCTTTAGACACGACAGCACACACTCTCCAGCTCACCACAGTTTACATCTGGCTGCTGCCTTCAGTTACTCTATGTGCCTGATCCTTATAGGCAGTTGAGTGGATGAGCCCAACTCTAGTGTCATTCCCCACCCTGTATTATCAGATAGACTCTGGAGATGGACACTGAATAGACTGCAGGTCCTATGGGAGCTCTTGGCTCTGTATTCAGGCAGAGGACTAAAAGATCCTGAACCCATGGTTTTCCTTGCTTAGGTTAACCACTTTGATTTTCTGGGTTGTCCTTGATGTATCTAGAGTATCCCTAAGACAATATTCAGTTCTCAGGTGGAGATGGGAGGTGCTGTTTATTTGGCCCCTTAGGAGTCCTCTAAATTTTGTAGTATTTTTCCCCCTGGAATTAAACCTAATTTTAAATCCTTTATCTCTCCAGTAGTTTAATAATCTTGCTGTGATATTTTTTAGTTTGATTACCTTATATTGAGTAAAAATTTATTGGAAAGCTTGTATGTGCAAGGTGCTATGCTAGGTCTTAGGAATATTCAGACAAGCAAGCCAGACATCATCCCTGTCCTTGTTTAACTTGCAATGTTGAGTTAATGCCTGAGTTTAGAAATGGCTTCAATTACTAAAAATAAATAAAATTTGAGATTTACAAGCACCAGTTGTGTTTTGTTCTCTAGTAAAGTTCTGAGTAGACTTTACATCATTAACTATTGGTGCTTGCTTTGTTTTTCCCTTTGCAGGAGAAATGCTCTCGAATGGGAGTAGGCAAGAGGTGGAAATTAGAGGATGCTCACTTTGGTGCGTTGAGTTGATCCGGGATTATCTTCTGGAACTTATTGAAAAAAAGGGTGAAAAAACTAGTGGAGAGATCAATTCCATTCTTCTGGATTATTACTTATGGGACTATGCCCGTGATCACAGGGAAGATATGAAAGGAATTCCGTTTCATCGAACACGTTGCATATATTATTGATCCAAAGTGTAATCTGATCTAAAGAAAACTCCTAGCATTTTTATATCACATAATCATTTATACAATTTCACTTTGATACTAAGAGGATATGGCGGGGTTAATTTTTCCTGACATATCACTGGCTATTCCCAAGTTGAACCTTTTCGACTTACTTAGTTTTAACTATTAGTTTCCCTTTTTTGTGGACATGTAACAAATAGTGAAGGAACTTAACTGCTTTCTTTAAATATCAGATTTCTTAAATTAGTTACAATGTAATTTTCAGTGACAATATTTCATCTATTCAACTGGTATATTTTCTCGGTGTAATTTTTAATATACGTTAATCATTTGATATGAGAGGGGGGTGGATAGGGTCTGTGCAAAAATAAATACTGCTGCTACTGTAAAAAAAATCAGTCTTGACAGCTTAAACTTTTTGTTGGTAATGATAGTGGGTTTTGTACATGATTTCAGTTATGAATATTGGTCTGTCTAGGTTTTTTTAGAGTAACTGCACTGGAATTGAATAAAGATTTTTAAAACTTCTTAACCCTGGAATGGATCATTACATTTACCAGATATAATTTTAAAAGATTTACGGTGAATTTGGTTATTTTATTTATATTTCAGAACTCATTATCTATCACACACTTATTTACTACTTTGACCTCCACCCTCTAACACATTCTTTGTTTTTGTTTCGTTATCTACCTTGTCAGCTCATTAATCAAAAGGTGTCCTTTCTCCAATCACTTTACTGCCATCTGCTGGAAGCTTGTCATAATAACCTTAAAAATGACAATGACTGAATATGGATCATCCCCGCTGCTCCCCCTCTCCTCCAGAGTTGTGTACTGCACAGTTTGCACCATCATAAGTGGTCCCGTACTGTATCTCTTCCTTCCCTATATGGAGCAGGGGCAGTTCTTGAAGAAATAGAAGTCTGCTTATTAGTAAGGAAAAGGGATAGTAGGCAGCCCAAACAACCTTGTCTTTCACACCTTTGTGTGTACACAGCTCTTCATCAGGTGGGGATCATGTCAAGTGGGGAACTGCTGAAGAAGAGTTAGGAAAAGGGTAAGACTACATTCTGAGTTGCTTTAAAATAAGAACTAATCCAATTTCCTGTCTGGAGGTAGGAAAAGCCTAAATACTCTCCATTTTTATTTTGACATTCATTGGATACACTGAGGGTTAGTTGGCATGTAAATTTATCAGTATTTGGTTACAAGAATGTAACTCGATTATTAAGACTCAAGGACTTTGATGAAGCCTTAAAAGAAACAGGTCACAATGCTATTTAATAAGTCTACATATATATTGAAGGATGAAAGTTATATTTGGAAAGCATAAATCTATGAGGTCATAATCATACCACATACCCTCAACTCCAAAAAAACCCCATTGGTTGACCAATTAATTATTCTCAAAATCAATAAAGAAAAAAGGTCAAACATGTATCCTGCCATTTCTATACTAAATGCATTTCAGGATAATCTGATGGAGGGAAAGCTCTTTTTTATAGAATAGTTTCAGCTAATAAACACAAAAAGGAATATTGGAATTAGAAAATAGTAATTTTGGAGTTCCTAATGAAATAATAGACCTGAAAAATGATCAACACGTGTAAAACCATTTGGTAAAATGTTGATGGGAAAGCTTTGTAAATTAATGGATTAGGCTGAAAGCACCTACTACTAATCTTAATATCACTAAAAGTGGTATATGTAGATAATTATGTGCTTACCATGTTGTAATAGGAAGTACACAGTCCCATTTGTGAATTTTTCTTTCCAGAAAAATTAAACCTGAATCTAATCAAGGATCTAGATCTAACTACTAGTTTACAGGAAATGTAGGAAATAGAGGAACAAGTTAAATGACAATGGAAAGATGGCAGTTGCCAAATCTAACGTGAGATATTCTAAAAGACAAATGGCAAGTTTCTTTAACAAATAAATGTTAGAAGAAAAAGAAAAGGCTGGGATTAGCAAAGGTGTGGAAAAATTGGAACCCTGTGAACTGTTGGTGGAAATGTAAAATGGTGCAGCCACTCTGGAAAATAGTATGTCAGTTCCTCAAAAAATAACAAATAGGATTACTATATGGTCCAGCCATCCCACTTTTGGATATACATCAAAACATCTTGAAAGCTGGATCTTAAAGAGGTATTTGTATATTCTTATTCATAACATCATTATTCACAATAGCCAAAAGTTGGAAGCAAACCAAATGTCCAAGAAGAGCTAAATGGGTAAACAAAATGTGGATATTATTCTGCACAATAGAATATTACTCAGTCTTCAAAAGGTAATTCTGACATGTGCTACAACGTGGATGAACCTTTAGGACATTATGCTAAGTGAAATAAACCAGTCACTAAAGGACAAATACTGCATGATTCCAGTATATAAAGTACCTAGAGTGGGCAAATTCATAGAGACAGAAAGTACAACAGTAGTTGGCAGGGTTTGGGGAAAGGTGTAAATGGAAAATTGTTTAACTTAAGGGTTAGAGTTTCAGGTTTCAAGGTAAAAAGAGTTCTGGAAATTGCGCAACAATGTGAATGCACTTAATACTGAACCGCATACTCAACAATTGTTAAGATAGCAAACTTTATGTTACGTCTATTTTACCATGATTTTCATAAAAGTGGAGGGAACCTGTTCTGTTATAGCTTAAAAGAGAATTAAGCAACCTATCAACCAAATACTACAAGTGGCTCATGTTTGGATCTTGATTGCAAATAAACAGAAGGGATGGGGAAGGGAAGAAAGAGGAGAGATAGGTATTATGTAGAAAACAATATAGTTCACAGGCTTTGGGGAGGCAGTGTTGACTTTGTTATGTAATGCACATAGACTTCATATTGCCCCTGCCACTTACCAACCATGTAGCCTTAAGCAAATTACTTGTTTTCTGTTTTTAATTTTTTATTTCTACAAACATTTATTGAATGTATGCAATGAGCTTAATATTTACCATGGTTTAAACATTTAAACACTGTTCAACAATGGGGACATAAAAATAAATAATATGTGGTCTCTACTGATATGGAAGAATAAAACATGAGGCAAGAAATAGCAGGGATAAGCCTAGAAAGGTAGGCAAAAAGCAGAATATGGAAGACCTTGTATGCCATGTCAAGAAGATTGGACTTTATCATAAAGAGCCATTGAAGTTTATACTTTTTAAAAGTTGTTATATATAATGTAATTATAAATTAAGAAAAAAATAAATGCAAACCCAATAAAAATTTCAGTGAAATTTCTTCTGGAAATTGTCAAACTGATTCAAAAGTTATTTAGGAAGACAAATGCCAAGAATAGCTAAGAAAACTTAGAACGATAAGGAAGGGCTTTGCCCTATCAGATGGCAAAATATACAGGAAAACTATAGCAATTAAAATAGCATGGAATTAGTACAGGAATTGAATTAATTGATGCAACTGAATAGAAGTCTCCTTTAAATAAACTCATGAATATATAGGAATATGTTTTGTTCATTGATTTTAAGACATAATTTTTTACATTTCAGGTCAAGTTATATGAATTGAAATTGATTTTCTTATTTAAGATAATCTGATTTGGAGCTTCTGTTACTTGTAACATAAAGTACTCATCATAAGCTTTTCAAGCAAGTGTTTTTTTCCCCTTAAGTAATCTGGAGTTATTTTCTGTTCCTTGGAACCAGGACCATAATTGATTCAATTTTTAAAATGATCTTTACAATGAGAGCAGAAATAAACAAAATAGAGTGTGAAAAAACAATACAAAGGATCCATAAATCCAAGAACTGTTTTTTTTTTAAAGATAAGATTGAGAAGCCTTTAACCAGATTTATCAAGAAAAAAAAGAGAAAGGCTCCAAGTAAATAAGATCAGAAACGAAAACAGAGAAATAGCAACTGACACCAAAGATACACAAAAGATTGTAAGGAAATATGAACGACTACATGCCAACAAACTGGAAAACCTGGATGAAATAGATTCCTAGGAACATACAATCTTTCAGAACTAAATCAGGAAGAATCAGAAAATCTGAGTAGATAAACTACACCTAGTGAAATTGAAGCAGTAATCGGAACACTTCCAGCAAGCAAAAGCCCTGGACCAGATGGCTTCACAGATGAATTTTACCAAACATTCTGAGAAGAATTAATGCCTCTCCTTCACAAACTATTTCAAAAAATTCAAGAGGAGGAAAGCCTCTCAACTCATTTTATGAGGCCTGCTAAAGATACTTTTTTTAAAAAATATTTTATTTCATTATTTTTAGAAAGAGGGGAAGGGAGAAAGGCAGAGAGGAAGAGAGACATCAATGTATGGTTGCCTTTCACCTGCCTCCAGCCACAGACCTGACTGGAGACCTGGTTTGCAACCTGGTTATGTGCCCTGGCTGGGGAATCGAACCTGCGACCTTTGGGTTCGCAGGCCGGCACCTTATCCACTGTGCTACCAGCCAGGGCCCTAAAGACACTTTTAAGAAAATTATAGGCCAACATCTTTGATGAACATAGATGCTAAAATCCTCAACAAAATATTAGCAATCTAAATACAGCAATGCATCATAAAAGATCATACACCATGACCAAGTGGGATTTATTCCAGGAATGCAAGGTTGCTACATTCACAAATCAATAAATATGATTCCCTAGCCCTGGCTGGTGGCTCAGTGGATAAGGTGCCAGCCTGCAAACTCAAAGGTCACAGGTTCGATTCCCCAGCCAGGGCACATAATCAGGTTGCAAGCCAAGTCTCCAGCCAGGTCTGTGGCTGGAGGCAGGTGAAAAAGGCAACCATACGCTGATGTCTCTCTCCCTCTCTGCCTCTCTCCCTTCTCTGTTCTCTAAAAATAATAAATTAAATTTAAAAAATGAATCACTATATAAACAAAATCTCATGATCATATCAATAGATGCAGAAGAGCATTTGATAAAATCTAGCACCCATTTATGATAAAAACTCTCAGTAAAGTGGGATTAGAGGAAACATACATAAACATAATGAAGGCCATATATGACAAACCCACTGCCAGCATCACACTCAAATGAGCAAAAACTATAAGCATTCCCCTTAAGATCAGGAACAAGACAGGGATATCTACTTTCATCTTATTCAGCATAGCGTAGGAAGTCCTAGCCATAGCAACCAGACAAGAAGAAATAAAAGGCATCCAAATTGGAAAGGAAGAACTAAAACTGTCATTATTTGCATATGACATAATACTGTACATAGAAAACCTCAAAGATTCCACCAAGAAGCTACTACAATTGATAAATTCTGCAAAGTAGCAGGATACAGAATTAATATCGAGAAATCAGTTGCATTTTGCCAATACCAAACTAACAGAAAGGGAAATTAAAAAAACAATCCCATTCACAATTTCTTCAAAAAGGAAAAAATATCTAGGAATAAATCTAATCAAGGATGTAAAAGGCTTGTACACAGGCAATTATAAGACACTGAAGAAAAAATTGAAGAAGATATGAGTAGAAGCACATACCATGTTCATGGATAAGAAGAATTAACATAATTAAAATGCCCATATTACTCAAAGCAAACTATATCATCAACACAGTTTCTATCAAGATTTCAATGGCAAATTTCACAGAACTAGAACTAATATCTCAAAAATTTATATGGAAGCACAAAAGGCTCCACGTAGCAACAGCAATTCTAAGAAAGCAGAACAAAGTTGGAAGAATCATGCTACCCAATGTCAAACTATACTATATGGCCATAGTAATCAAAGCAGCATGGTACTGGCATAAAACAAACACATAGATTAATGAAACAGAATAGAGAGCCCAGAAATAAACCCACACCTTTATAGTCAATTAATATTTGACAAAGGAAGCAAGCACATACAATGGCCTAAAGATAGTTTATTCAATAAATGGTATTGGAAAAGCTGGATTGATACCTGTAGAAAAATGAAATTAAACCACCTTCTTACACCACACACAAGAATAAATTCAAAATGGATCAAAGACCAGAATCCATAAAAATCCTAGAAGAAAACATAGGTGGGAAAATCTTGGACATTGTTTGTAGCAAATTTTCATCAGCTGTATCTCCCGAGGCAAGGGAAACAAAAGAGAAAATAAACTAATGGGACTATATATTTTTTAAACTAAAAGGTTTTTGCACAGTAAAGGAAATCATCAACAAAATAAAAAGACAACCTACAGAATGAAAGAACATATTCATCGATATATCTTATAAGGGGTTAATATTCAAAACTTATAAAGTACTTACAAAACTCAAGAATAAAAACAAACAACCCAATATACAAATGGGTGAAGGATGTGAATAGATCCTTCTCCAAAGAGGACATATAGATGGCCAATAGACATGAAAAGATGCTCAAGATCGTCTGAGAAATGCAAATTAAAACCACAGTGATACCATCTCACACCTGCCAGAATGACTACCATCAATAAATCAACAAACAACAAGTGTTGGCAACTGTATGAAGAAAAGGGAACCCTTTTGCACTGTTGGGAATGTAGACATTCCTACTATGGAAAGCAATATGGAGATACCTCAAGAAAAAAAAAAAAAAATGGATCTGCCTTTTGACCCAGTGATCCCATTTCTGGGAATAGTGCCAAAGGAACCCAAGGCACTAATTTGAAAGAACATAAGCACCCCTATGTTCATTACAGCATTATTTACAATCGCCAAGATATGAAAGCAGCCGAAATGCTCTTCAGTAGGTGAACAGATAAAACATTTACACAATGGAATTCTATTTGGCCATAAAAAAGATGAAAAATTGTACCTTTGCAACAATATGAATGGACCTGGAGAGTATTATGTTAAGTAAAATAAGCCAGTCAGAGAAAGACAATTGCCATATGATTTCACTCGTATCAGGAATCTAATAAAGAAACTGAACTAACAAGCAAAACAGAGACAGACTCATAGATAGAGAGAAAATGACTGCTAGTGGTGGGGAGGGATTGAACCAAAAGCGAAAAGAACTCATTGACTTGAATAACATTGTGATCATTGTTGGGGTGAGGGGAAGTATAAGGGAATTAAATGGTAACGGAAAAAATACACTAAAGATTACATTTTTAAAAAAGACCTTTACTTAAAACCTACATAATTTTATTAACCAATGTCACCTCAATGAATTCAATAAAAATGTTAAAAAATGAACTTTGACTCAGTGTTGATGATAGTTATCATTTGGTGAATTTTGTTACTACTTTGTGTTTTTTATATGTGTATATCTCCCCTGAAGTGAGCTGAGAAAATTATCATTATTCTAACCACCTAATAACTTTTAAGTACTTACTGTTCTGTGTGCTTTACAGTCATTTCCTACTTTTTTTTTTTTTTTGTATTAAGATTTTATTTCATTATTTTTAGAAAGAGGGGAAGGGAGAGAGGCAGAGAGGGAGAGAGACATCAATGTATGGTTGCGTTTCACCTGCCTCCAGCCACAGACCTGACTGGAGACCTGGCTTGCAACCTGGCCATGTGCCCTGGCTGGGGAATCGAACCTGCGACCTTTGGGTTCGCAAGCCGGCGCCTTAGCCACTGTGCTACCAGCCAGGGCTCATTTCCTACTTTTAAACCTCACAACAACCCTATGGAGTAGAGATTATTTACTTATTTATTTATTTAAAAATATTTTGTTTATTATTTCCAGAAAGAGAGGAAGGGAGAGAGTCAGAGAGGGAGAGAAACATCAATGTATGCAGCCACGGACCTGGCTGGAGACCTGGCTGGAGACCTGGTCATTGCCCTGGCTGGGGAATCAAACCAGTGACCTTTGGGTTCGCAGGCTGGTGCCTTATCCAGTGTGCTACCAGACAGGGCAAGAGGTTATTTTTATCCCACTGCTTCAGGTGAGAAAATTATATAATTGTATCCTTAATTTGTGAGCATTTTCTTATATCAAATTATTGTAAACATGAATTTCAATGAGGACATAGTACTCTCTCTTCTAAATGTACTATTGTTAATTTATCAATTCCTTTAATTGAATATATATGTAATGTCCAAGTTTTTGCTATTATAAATAATATTATAATAAACATGCTTGTACATGATTCTTGATATCTCTATTATTTTTTATCTTTTTTTTTTTTAAAGATTTTATCCTATTATTTTTAGAAAGAGGGGAAGAGAGAGAGACAGAGAGGGAGAAAGACATCAATGTATGGTTGCTTTTCACCTGCCTCCAGCCACAGACCTGGCTGGAGACCTGGCTTGCAACCTAGTTATGTTGCCCTGGCTGGGAATCGAACCTGCGACCTTTGGGTTCACAGGCCGGAGCCTTATCCACTGTGCTACCAGCCAGGGCCGTGATATCTCTATTTTTAAAGAAGAGATGACAAGAGGTGGAATTATGTATTAAAGTGTCTGTCTCAGTTGCCAATATTACTTTACAATAAGTTGTTGACAACTTAATAGGTGAAAATTGTTTATCATTTTAATATTTGCATTGTTTGGTTTATTAGTGAAGTAACATATTAACATGCAAGCTAGACTTCAGCTCTCTTCTAACCCTCTGCCTTCTAGGTCCACATGGTTAAGCTTTGGTTTTATTCATCACCAGACAACACTGGGACTGGCATATCTCTAAGTTCCTACAAACAATTCTCTGTCACGAATGCTTTAGCTAGCTATGTGGACTTTGCTGAAGATTCTCAAGGGGAACAAGAGCAAAGGGTTCACAATGCATACCTCACAGCCACATTAGTGATTTCCATTTTCCCTGGAATTGCATTATAACTTATCCTATTCCTCCTCTCTGATTCAGTCTCTTCCCAACATCTTCCCCTTCCTCCACCTCCTTTATTCCTTCTCAAGATCAGTCACATAATTCTTCTCCTGGTTGCATATAAATAACTCCATCCTCTTCTCTGAAGCCTGGGTACCATCCAAATCAAACCCAGAGGGCTTAGCTCCACCTGGGCATAGGCTAGCAGAGCATCTTAGCAGCAAAACTGTGTCTCTCCATTTGTGGATTTCTCATTCCAACTGCTAAGAAGTAATATTCTCTATGATGTTACAGAAAGGTGAGGGGCAAAGGACAGATTGGTGGTCAGACTTGTGTCCTAAATAGATCAGTACAGCGGGTGTGGAGAATGGATTTGTGAGTACTTACTGTTCTGTGTGCTTTACAGTCATTTCCTACTTTTAAACCTCACAACAACCCTATGGAGTAGAGATTATTTACTTATTTATTTATTTAAAAATATTTTGTTTATTATTTCCAGAAAGAGAGGAAGGGAGAGAGTCAGAGAGGGAGAGAAACATCAATGTATGCAGCCACGGACCTGGCTTCTCTACTGCTAGATGGCGGGAGTGTAGGCTGCTCCATTCAGGGTGCTCTCTGTGCTGCCATTCAATGCTTTGGTTCCCTCTAGAGAGGCACTAAAGCAAATCAGACTTCCTCTTTCTTTTGCCATGTCCAACCTGAAGGGCAGTTTCCTAATGGTGCTATTCTCACAGGTTCTCTAGGTCACTTTTAGAGCCTCCTTTGGCTTAGGAGGGAAGCCTCTTACCTGCGAACTCTCCATGCACCACCCTGCCCAAAAATCCATGACTCTCTCCCTTAGCACTCATGTCCTTGTAAGGACTTAAAAAGGGGATAAGGTTGGAATTGGAGTGGAATTAGCTTTTATTTGCTGCAAATCCTTTGTGTGTGTGTGTGTGTGTGTGTGTGTGTGTGTGTGTGTGTGTGTGTTTGTGTGTGTGTGTGTGTGTGCATGTGTAGTGGGGAAGGAGGGAGAGAAAGAATGACTGATGTTCATTTTACATTGTGGGAAACTTAAGTGACCTCTTTTCTTTCTTTCTTTTTTAATAGTTTATTTAATATTTTTAGAGAGAGGGGAGGGGAGAGAGTCAGAGAGGAAGAGAGACATCAGTGTATGGTTGCCTTTCACCTGCCTCCAGGTACAGAGCTGGCTGGAGACCTGGCTTGCAACCTGGTTATGTGCCCTGGCTGGGAATCCAACCATTGACCTTTGGATTTGCAGGCCGGCGCCTTATCCACTGTGCTACTAGCCAAGGCTATGACCTCTTTTCTTTAACTTTTGATTTAAAACACCAGTTTGGGAGCAACAAGAAATGTCCCACTTCAAGTCTGTTAGGTATTTGCTGACCTCAGCAAACATGTGACCTCCTGAATCCTACTACTGAGCCTTCCTAGGAATTCTCAGATCTATTGGGTTAGCCAAAATGTCTGTTTAGTACTTTATCCCCCTGTGAAATAAAAGACATTTTTCATTTTCACTAATAACTTGGTCGACTAAGATATTTTGTGTATGTTGGCTGTCTCCTGCTATTAGCTTCTAGTGGGTAGAGGCCAGGGGTGCTGCTAAACATCTTTCAATGCATGGCAGCTCCACAGCAAAGAATTATTTGGCCAAAATGTCAATAGTACCAAGAAACTTCGCAAAGCACTTTGACATGTTTGATCAGTCACATTGCTTCTTCATACACTGCACACATCTTTTTTTTTTCATTTTTTTGCATTTCAGTTGCATTTTTACTTTGTTGAAATAATAAACCATGATACACTAAAAATGTTGCATATTTTTTCCATCTTCAATATTAAAATGGCTGCACAAAATATCACCAACTTGTGTGTGTGTTTTTTAAAATGCACACTAAATATCAATTGTCACAATACAATCAAATGAAGTTAAAGACAACTAAGCACTATTAGTACCATTGTATTGGAAAAAACTAAGTTAACTTTTTGGCCAACCCAATAAATTGTTACTGGTATTCATTGAGGCTTTGTCAACAGGTCAAGCTGACCTATCAATTTACTCTCATGAAGTGCAACCTTTTTTTTTAAAGAATTCTAAAAGTCAGACCTCTGGTCAAGATGGTGGCATGGTAAAAAGGCTCACCTCCTTGTACAACCACATCAAAATGACAACTGAATTATAGAACAACCAGCACTCAGAACTGTTAGAAAATGGTTAAATGGAAGTCTAACTATGTAATTAAAGAAATCACATCCATCCAGACTGGTAGGAGGGGCAGAGATGTGGAATGGGCTGGTCTCACACCCTACATGGTTTGGATAAAAATTTGGAAGGGATATCTAGGGAGCAAGGAGTCCCAGCCCCACATCAGGCCTCTAGCCTACGGTTCCAGTACCAGAAAGATAAGTCCTCATAACTTTTGGTTGCAAAAACCAGGGGGGATTTGAGGGGGACCTTGTTCAGCGAGGTCCTTCCTGTCATGGGTGAAATGAATCTAGCAGTACATGATCTACCTGGGGAGAGAAAGAACCAGCAAGTCTCTCTAAGGAGAAATGCCCTGAACTTTTTCTCTAATGGGCTTTTATTGAGTTTTACACACACAGGAATATATAGCATACATGTATAGCTCATCCATCAATGTCAAGCTGTGCTGACAGACAGAGAACAGACACTATCTACAGACACTATTCAAGGAGACCTGCTTCAGGTCAGGGTCTGCTAGATAAGATGACTGCAAGTGGGTACCAAAATAGGGTGCATAAGTTTAACCTAAACATCTGACATACATTAGTCTAAAACTAGTCAAAGCAGGGCAAGCTTCAAAGGATATAATGCATTCCTCAAGGTCTGATTCACCCCAGGGACCCCTTGGTACTAGTATGGGCTGTACTAGCCTCCTACATTCCTGGTTTTCTGGTCAAGTGTTACAGGCCTGTCTTCGCAGGCCTTGCTTGCATAAAGTCACAATCTTCTATATTACACAAAGTGGTCCCCAATAGGGATTGAGTTGGTAGAAGAAACTTCTGGAGTCCCGAGCAGTTCCTCTTAAACAACCCACAAATGGACTTATGCAGATTCACTCCCTCTGAGCTCCAGCACCAGGGTAGCAGCATGAAAGGCACCTATGGCACACATGGAGGAACTGAAGTGTCTGGCACCAAACTGAGAGCTAAAGAAAAGCTTTCTCCCATATAGAAAGTCAGGCAGGGGCCATTGTCTCTTTTCTGAACAGTCTCCCCATAGAGCCTGTAGGCCAGTGCCATATCTGAGACTCCATCAACCTGGCTCACACTGTTTGCCTCACCCTGAGACTCTGTCCCACCCAAATTACTAGCCCACCCAGGCTGTTGACAGTGGCTTTTCCATATAAGTAGCTGGTCTTGGGTCATGTTCCACAACTTCTTAAATCCTCTCTAACTAACAACAGCCAGCTTCAATAAACCCCATACCCCAATACCTCTTGCTAAGTGGCCCCAGGCTCAGTGCTAGCAGCAGCCAACCTAGGTTCACAGCTTGGCTTTGCCTGGGAATCTGCAAGCTCAACACAAGTAGCAGCCATCTCAGATTGTTTCACAGCTCAGGCAGGGTGGCATCGGGCAAAGCACAGATGGGGGCTGACCTTGGCCTGCACCACTTGGGAAAACCCAGAGCCTGCGCACACAGTGGACAGCTATACCCACATCGGAGCACCACCACCATGTGGAGATCAATGATCAGTGGTGACAGCCAGTTCTTGCAGTTGACTGGCCTGTGTAAATCCTATGCATCGATGTGCCAAAAGCAATCAAGGCTCAACTATAAGGAGGGTGTACTCAGCCCACATGAAAGGCACACCTGGAGTGCCCAGCTTGTGTGATAGAGGAGGCTGTGCCACTGGACCCTACAGAATACCTACTACATTTGGCCATGATACCAAGACAGGGAGTCATAGAAGCTCTGCCTAATGTATGGAAGTAAACACAGGCTGACAAAATGAAGAGACAAAGAAACAAGGCCCAAATGAAAGAACAGATCAAAGCTCCAGAAAAAGAAAATGAAACAAGACAGGGATAAGCAATCTGTCAGATGCAGCGTTCAACATACTGGGTATAATGATGCTCAAGAAACTTAGTGAGAACCTCAACAGCATAAAAAAGATCAAATTAGAAACAAAGGATACACTAACTGAAATAAGGAACAATTTACAGAGAAACAACTGTAGAATGAATAAAGCTGAGAATCAAATAAATGATTTGGAGCATAAGGAAGCAAAAACAACCAATCAGAATAATAATAATTAAAAAGATCCAAAAATCAAGGTAAGTGTAAGCAGCCACCAGGACAAAGGGAGAAAATTGGGACAACTTTAATAGCATAATCAATAAAATATAAATTTTAAAAAGAGTTCTAAAAATGTAACATTAACAAATTCATATCTTTGAATTCTTAAAATTCAAAATCATTCAATTTAATAATTAAGCAGCTGTTTTTCAACTTCACCCCTAAGTTTCATGAAAGAAGGAATGTTGTCAAAGATTCTTACATTGTGCTACCAAAAATGGGAGGCACTGAGGCTTTTAAAACTATACTGGAAAAGTTAGACATAGAATTACCACAGGACTCAGCAATTATTCCTTGGTCTATACCCAAATGAACTGAAAACAGTCATTACTGGCACATGAATGTTCACCTGAACGTTCATAGCAGTACTGTTCATATTAGTCAAAAAGAAGAAATAGCCCACATGCCCATTAACTTATCAATGGATGAATAAAAGGTGGTATGTCCATATAACAGAATATTGTTTAGCCATAAAAGGGAATAGAGAGTACTGGTACATGCTACAACCTGGGTGTTACTTGGAGAACATTGTTTAGCAAAAGTAGCCAGATAAAAGGCCACAAGTACGAAATATTAGGAGCCCAATAACAGATTACTGGTTGCCAGGAGCTTGGGGAGAGAGACTGGAAGCGGGTGATGGAAATGTTTTGGAATCACACAGAGGTGATGATTGTACACGTGTGAATGAATGTCTATAATGCCACTAAACATTACACTTTAAAATTATTGATTTTATGCGAACTTTACTTCAATAAAAATGAATTGGTAGCTAAAATGTTGAAACAAATGTGACTTTTACATCAGTGGAAAGTTACTTTAAGAAAAAAATTGATTGATTTTTAAGAGCTAGAGGAAAGGAAAGAGAGAAGCACCAAGACGCTGGGACACTGATTTGTTGTTCCGCCATCGATGCATTCATTAGTTAACCCTTGCACGTGCCCTGACCAGGGATAGATCCCTCAACTTTGGCATGTTGGAAAGACTACCCAGCCAGGGCCTGGCCCCGGAGAATTATTTGGCTCGGCAGTCTGAGAGAGCTCCTCGAGGGTTAGCTTTTCAGCGCGGTGCGGAGGTAGGACCCCAGGTGCTCTGCCCCGGAGAGGGTTGGGTTGGGCGGGGCTTGGCTGGGCTGGGCGGGGCTGAGCTTGACAGGGCGGGCGGGGCTGGGGCTGGGGGCGGGGCCCTGGGGCGGGCCCGGCGCGCCGCGTGACGATCCGCTGGGTGGAGCCGAGCTGCCTCTGCTGCGCCGGTTGCCGGGAGAACCTGTGACAACAAAAGGCACCGGTGGTGGCGGCGGTGGCAGCGGTTGTGGAGGGAAACCGAGAAGTTCTGCGCTGTGCTCGCCGCCCCGGAGACCGAGGCTTTCTCTTTCCGGTCAGTGCGCTGCGGGAGGGCCGTCGGGGCTCGCGGGGTCGGGCGCGGTGCCCCGTCCTGCTGTCCTGCCGCCTGCCGCGCCGGGGCCCGCCGTTGGGAGGAGGTGGCGCCAGCCGGGAGCCGGGTGCTCGGGGCCGCCTACGGTGGCTGGGTGGTACGTTGGGGCACCGGCGAGACTGATGAGGGCGCCGGAGGGGTGCTGGGACCCCAGCCTAGCGGCCCTCTCGAAAGGGCAGAGGGAATAGGGATGCGTGGGAGTGCAGGACCGAGGGGTACCGAGTCAGATCCTGGTGTATTTCTCCCGTTGGTACTTCCAAGGGCGGGATGTGGAAGGAATAGAAAGGCCCACGCCCTTTGGGGGTTCCGTTTTGTCTTAGGCCGCTTGCTTTCCCTCGCGGAGGTTGAAACTTGGTACATTTTAAGTGTTGTAGAAGTCCGATAGCCCCTTCCCTCAGATGCAAGCCACAAATTGATGCAGGATGCCTCAGTTCTTTCTTTAAAACCTTTCAGTTCAAGTTTTTCCATTTTTGTTTTCCCTCTTCCTCTCTTCTCCACCTAGGTTTTTTTTTTTTTTTTTTTTTTTTTGTATTTGTAGTATTTTCTGAGATCCTTTTGCGGTTCACGCTCCATTTGTTGGGCAATTTCTTTGGGAAATACTAACGAGCTACAATTTTTAGATAGCCACCGTCTCTGAAAATCCAAGGGCACAGGACGGCCACAGTATTTGGAAACACTTATTTCTGATTAATGACATGGCAACAGTGGTCAAATATTTCTCTTGCCTTTGCTTAGCTTTCAAAGTTCCCTTGAGTATGCCTAAATATTACCAGCCAGTCAGATTTCACCTTTCTTTACATTTATTTAATGATGACATAATACCTGTGCTTTTGATTATTGTAATTGACCAGAAGCTGAAGAAGTGTGGGTGCTGGATTTTTAATCACATCCTTGTATAAGAATTTTTGCAAGCCTTTAGCTTTGCAGCCAAAATCCTATTATAAAAACTAAGAAAATGAAAATATCTGTTACACATAGCATTACTTCCAATTTTGTTGGAAGTAATTAGGCTTGGCTTAACACAGACCAGGACTTGTTTTAATGTGGTGGCATTCAAAAAAAAAAAAAAAAAATTCTGTATGATGAAAACTTCTAATGTAGGTGCCCAGAAATATGTGGAAAAACCAATTCAACACAGCATCTCTGCAATTTCTGTAGTGAAGTTTACTGTATCAGATGATTGTAGAGTGTTTAGAAAAGATTTACCATATATGTGAGTGTTATTTTCAGTGCCGAATATTATAAAATAAAACTGATGCACCTCTGTGGCCATTAAAGATAGTTTGCTGACTATCTTGTTTTGGGATTTTTCAGCCCAAGGCATCTGTTTTTTTTTTTTTTTTTTTTTTTTTTAGTCTCAGTGGGCTCTTAGTAGAATGATGTGAATGTTTTTCATTATTGTAATCCTTTTCGGACTATCCACTCACAAAGTTATAAATGCCCAATACTGCTGCAAGTTTTTAAAAGACTAGTGAATGTTAAATGTCTTAATTTGCCATGTCAAATAGTGCTAAAAATGTTATTTTAGTTCAGTAGTCTGCTAGATTACTTAATGATATTGTTCAAGACTTGCCTTCTCCCAAGCTGATTATTTTATTATTATTATTTTTAAATATTTTATTTATTATTTTTAGAGAGAGGGGAAGGGAGAGAGGCAGAGAGGGAGAGAAACATCAATGTATGGTTGGCTTTCACCTGCCTCCAGCTACGGACCTGGCTGGAGACCTGGCTTGCAACCTGGTTATGTGCCCTGGCTGGGAATCAAACCAGCGACCTTTGGGTTCGCAGGCCGGCTCCTTATCCACTGTGCTACCAGCCAGGGCCCAAGCTGATTATTTTTCATTAGCTGCACTGAACATTACCATAGGTTACCTGTTTCATTTAAACCTTTTATCCTACCAAGATAAAATATACCTAAGAGTAGAGTTTCTGGGTCAAATGATAACCTTTTGTTTAACTTATTGAGCCAAATGCCAGATTGTTTTCCAAAGTAATTGCATTATTTTACATTCCCATTAGAAGTGTTTTGAGGGTTCTGTATTCTTTACCTTCTTGCTAACACTTACCATCTGTCTGTTTGATTATAGTTGTGTTAGTGGGCATGGAATGGTATCTCATTATAGTTTTGATTGCATTTCCCTGGTAGCTAATGTTGAGCATCTTTGCCTCTGCTTATTGGTCATTTTAATATTTTCTTTGAAGAAATATCTTCAGGGCCTTCACCCATTTAAAAAAAATTTTTTTACACTATTGAGTTGTTATAGTTATTGATACAGATCTTTATTAGATAAATTTGCGAATATTTTCTCCCATTCAATGAGTTATCATTTCACTTCCTTGGTGGCGTCTTTTGAATCATAAACCTTCTAAATTTGATTAAGTACAATTTATTTATTTTCCTTTTTTTGCTTATTGCTCTTGCATTTGGTGTTCTAGCTGAAAAACCATTGCCAAATGCAAGGTTAGGAACAATGAGCTTTAAGTTTTCTTTTAAGAACTTTATAGTTTATGCTTAACTGGTGTGGCTCAGTGGGTGGAGTGTCCTCTCGAAAAGAAAGGTTACTTGTTTGATTCCTGGTCAGGGCACAAGCCTGGGGTGTGGGCCAGGTCCCCAGTCCAGGGTGTACTGGGGCATGCAAGAGGCAACCAATTGATGTTTCTCTTCCACATTGCTGTTTCTCTCCCTCTCTTCCTTCATTCCCCTCTTTCTTTAAAAAAATAAATAAAACCTTTAAAAAAGAATATAGTTTCAACCATTAAGTCTATGAACCTTTTTGAATTAACTTTTGTGTATATGAGGTAGGAGTCCAATTTTATTCCTAAGACTTTGGCTATCCAGTTGCCCCATGACTATTTGTTGAAAAGACTATGTTTCCCCATTGAATTTACTTGGCATGCTTGTTGCAAATTAATTGCCTGTAAATATGCTGATTTATTTCTGGATTTTCAGTTCTTTTGCATTGATCATTTGTCCTCATATTAGATTTTTTTATTTCATTGACTTTATTGGGGTGACATTGGTTAATAAAATTATATGGGTTTCAGGTATGTGCTTCTACAATTCATTATCTATATATGTATTGTATTGTGCATTTACCACGCCAAGTCAAGTCTCCTTGCATCACCATTTATCCCTCTCTTACCTTCTTCTTCTCCCTTTTCATTGATTTTTAATTCTGGCCTATGCTCACACACACAGTCTTGATTACTGTTGTTTGGTTTTAAAATTGGGGAAGTGTGTCTTCCAATTTTGTTTTCTTTTACTATTGTTTCTGCTATTCGGTGTCCCTTGAATTTTCATATGAGTTTTAGGATCAGTTTGTCAATTTCTGCGAAGTCAGGATTCTGATAAGCGTTGTGTTGAATCTATAGATCAGTTTGGGGAGTATTGCCATCTTAACATATCTTAACAATGTTGTCTCTCAGTCCATGAACTTGAGGTGTTTTATACATTTAATCTTTACTTTCTTTCAATAATATTTTGTAGTTTTCAAAGTATCAGTTTTACACATCTTTTAAAAAATTTATTCCTAAGTATTTTATTCTTTTGATGCTAATGTAAATAGAATTGTATTTTATTGTACTTTATTTATTTTAAAGATTTTATTCATTACTTTTAGAGAGAAAGGCAGGGAGAGAGGAAGAAAGGGAGAGAAACATGGTTGTATGGTTGCCTTTCACCTGCCTCCAGCTTTGGACCTGGCTGGAGACCTGGCTTGCAACCTGCTTATGTGACCTGGCCAGGAATTGAATCAGGGACCTTTGGGTTTGCAGGCTGGCACCTACCCACTGAGCCACCAGCCAGAGCTTGGAATTGTTTTTTTTTTTTTAATATGTTATTTATTGTTTTTAGAGAGAAGGGCAGGGAGGGAGGAAGAAAGGGAGAGAAACATCAATGTATGGTTGCCTTTCACCTGCTTCCAGCTATGGACCTGGCTGGAGACCTGGCTTACAACCTGGTTATGTGCCCTGGCTGAGAATCAAACCAGCAACTTTCGGGTTCGCAGGCTGGCACCTTATCCGCTGTGGGAATTGTTTTTTAAATTTTTTTATTTACTTAAGAGAAAGGGGAAGGGATGGGGAAAGAAAGGGTGAGAAACCTCAGTGTGTGAGAGATACATGATCAGTTGCCTCTTGCATACCCCCAACTGGGGACCTGACCACAACACTGTCATGTGCCCTGACTGGGAATCGAACTGGCAACCTTTGGTTTGCAGGCTGGTACTGAGTCCACTGAGCCACACCAGCCAGGGCAAAGTTGTTTTCTTAATTCATTTCTTAATGAACAACTTTTCAGGTTGTTCATTGTAAGTGTAGCTCTACCAATTCAATTTTTTTTTTTAAGATTTTATTTATTATTTTTAGAGAGAGGGCAAAGGAGAGCGGCAGAGAGGGAGAGAGACATCAATGCATGGTTGCCTCTCACCTGCTTCCAGCCACTGACATGGCTGGACACCTGGCCTGCAACCTGGTCATATACCTTGGCTGGGGAATCGAACCAGCGACCTTTGGGTTCTTAGGCTGACGCTTTATCCACTGTGCCACCAGCCAGGGCCAATTTAATTTTTTTTATCCTCACCTGAGGACATTTCTTGATTGCTTTTTAGAGGAAGAGGTAGGGAGAGAGATAAACATCGATGTCAGAGAGAAACATTGATTGGTTGCCTTTTGTACTGAGCTGGGGATCATAGGCACCGAGACTGGGGAGTGAACTGCAACTTACATATGAACCCTGACAGGGAATTGAACTGACAGCCTTTCAGTCATGAGATGATGCTCCAACCAACTGAGCCACATCGGCCTTGGTGCAATTTAACTTTTAATGTATTAATTCCATCAGAGGTCTTCAGAAATAAGTATAACATAATTTAGGAGTAGAAAAGCAGTTTTTCTGTTAGATTTAATTATTTTTGAATTAAAAATTAAAAAAAATTATATTGACTTATGGAAATCCTTAGTTTATTTATTTTTAAGATTTTAAAAATTTATTGTTTCCAGAGAAAAAGGAAGGAAGAGAGGCAGAGAGGGAGAGAAACATCACTGTGTGGTTGTCTTTCACCTGCCTCCAGCTAAGGACCTGGCTGGAGACCTGGCTTGCAACCTGGTTGGTTATATGCCCTGGCTGGTGATCAAACTAGTGACCTGGTTCACAGGCTGGCACCCTTCCACGAAATCCTTAGTTATCTCATGGATTTCTTTATATAATATTTATGGCAAAGAAGAGATGCTATTTTTCGATATGTAGTAATAAAATCTAGTACAAGGATTTGCTTTTAACACCTGTGTACAATTTCCCAGTTATTTCCTTGCCTTAATTCTCTAACTCCCTAATTACTCAATGTTTAGATAGAGCTGGGAAACATCATTATAGAAAGAAAGGCACAATGGAATCCCATGTGCTTTTATTTATAGTTTCACCATTTATAAACTCATGGCCTTCACGTTCTAAGTTATTTTATTAAAAAATTCAGATATATCATTTCATCTATAAATTATAGATATACTTTTATAAGATAGACTTACTCTTTGTAACTATCTTAGGTTGGAGCAACACCTGTTCTAATTGATGATTTATTTATTAGGGTAGAAGAGTCAGTAATTATATTTTATTTTTATTTTGATATACAGGAATCCAGATCTATGTAAAATGGATGTTTCTCACACTAGACACTGAATATTAAGTAAAAAAAGTCTAGTAAAATCTAAGCTGCCATGGAAGAAATACCAGTAAAAGTTGCTGTTAGAGTTAGACCTCTGCTATGCAAAGAAGTTCTTCATAATCATCAAGTTTGTGTGAGAGTCATTCCAAACACCCAGCAAATTATCATTGGGAGAGATAGAGTCTTTACTTTTGATTTTGTTTTTGGCAAAAATTCCACTCAAGATGAAGTTTATAATACATGCATAAAGCCACTTGTGTTGTCACTCATTGAAGGCTATAATGCAACTGTTTTTGCCTATGGACAAACTGGATCTGGGAAAACATACACCATCGGAGGAGGCCATGTTGGTAAGATTCTCATACTCTTGACTTTGGAAGCACTTGAACGAAGCTAAAATATGACAGCACCAGACTCATAGTAGGTGCTCAGCATATTGAATTAAATAATGAATAGGATAATTAGTTGTGTCATCTCTCATCTTTGAAACATCTATTTTTAGGGGGAGGGGCGTGGGAGGAAGTTGAGGAGGGTGTAGGGGGATAAATGATAATGGAGACTTGACTTGGGGTGGTAAACACACAACACAGGGACAGATAATATGTTGTGGGATTGTGCACCTGAAACCTGTATAATTTTGTTAGCCAGTGTCACCCCAATAAATTAAAACCAAAGGGAAAAATAGTAATAAAAATAAACATTTGTTTTAAAATATTGATGTTTTACTAAACAATTTAATTTATTATTATAGTTTGGGAGATGATTTGATATACATGTATATTGCAAAGTGATTACCACAGTTAACATCAGTCATCTCACACAGTTCCAGATGTTTTTTCCTTGTGATGAGGAATCTTAGACAGCTTTCAAATACACAATACAGTGCTGTTAACTATAGTCACCATGCTGTATATTGCATCCCCAGGTTGTTTCTGATTTTTACTTATAAAAGAAGTTGGATTACATACCTTTCTACATTTAACTTTACATCTGTATATTAGTATTTCTATAGAATATATTTCTAGAGTTGGATTCAGTGAATCAAAAGGTATACACGTTTCAAATGTGGATAGGTACTGACAAACTACCCTCTAAAAAGGCTTGTTCCAATTTATGCGTATTCCCACCAACAATATATGAAAGCCATTTCTTCATATCTTTATCATTTGCTGGATATAGAAATCCAAAGTATTTTATTTTATCATGTGATAAGTGAAAAATTGTACTGTGTTGTTTAGAATTACCCTTCTTAGTGTATTAGTGAAATTAGTGAGCATTTTTGATTTTTCAGGCTGACTGACACCAATTCTGGATTAGATGTCTACTGTTTGATTATTGGCCATGCAAATAATGTTATTTTTCCCCCTAATAAATAATTTATTGAGCATTTGCAGTGTCTAGGGTACCCTGTTACTGTGGGTGGAGAAAATTTCTTATTTTTTAGTATGATGCTTATTTAAACTAGTAATCACTTTCCTACTTTTCAGAATCTTGGATATACCAACCTTTACCAGGCATAATCTCTAAATTAAACTATTACTTCTTTACTTTAAAAAAATAGCATATAATAGCTATTACACTAATGGCTGTTGAGGTATAAAACTATAATTCTTTCTATGAAATAGTTTATTTTAAAAGGAAAAATATGCAGAAAGGAAATAGTTTATTTCAGGGATATAAGCCTAATGTTGAATTGTGTTACCAAAATATGTATTGAAGCTTTAATAAAAATACTATTTGAAATTGAGCTTTTTGATAAATCTTCTGAATTTTTGTGCTTTTGTTTTTATCTGTTGAAATAGGGAATGATTCAGAATTCTTTTTTTTTTTTTTTTAAGATTTTATTCACGATTTTTAGAGAGGGGGAAGGGAGAGAGGCAGGGAGGGAGAGAAGCATCAATGTATGGTTGCCTTTTACCTGCGTCCAGCTAAGGACCTGGCTGGAGAACTGGCTTGCAACCTGGTTATGTGCCCTGTCTGGGAATTGAACCAGTAATCTTTGGGTTCGCAGGCCGGCGCCTATCCTCTGAGGCTCCAGACAAGGCTAGAATTCTTATATATGCTGTATAGATACCTCTGTCTATTGGCTAGTTCCTGGAACCTGCCAAAAAAATCTACAGCTTCCTTTAATTGCCACACGATGGCAGTATCACATCTTAAATTAGGTGAAAGGCAGCCCAATTTAATAGAAGTTCAGATTTCAGGACAGCTGTTGCCAAAAATCTAAATATTGGTAATCTTCAACTTGGAAATAAGTTTATTTAAAGGTACCTTTATAAGCTGACATTTTGTAACTTTTTTCCATTGAACAATGCTAAAAATGGTAGGCAGGTTTGTTTCTAACCTGCCTATAGAAGTTTATTCAACCTTAAGTCCCAATTTATTCTCACTTACTTTAAATTTTACCTTGTACTTTTTACTATTTTAAAAATTGTGTTGAAATATATATATAACATAAAGTTTATCATTTAACCATTTTAAGTATAGTTCTCTGACATAAAAGTCACAATGTTTTGCAACCATCACTGCTGTTTTTCAGCACCTAAATGTATAGAAACTTTCTACTCATTAAGAAATAATTCCTAAAGAAAAAAAAAGGAACTAATTCCCCTCCCCTTATCCCTTGGTAACATCTCATTTACTTTATGAATTTTCATCTTCTAGATATTTCTTAGAAGTGGAATCATACAGTATTTTTTCTCCTGTCTGGATTCTTTCACTTAGTATGTTTCTAAGGGCATCTTTCTTGTAGTATATTCAGAACTTTATTTCTTTTTCTGACTGAATAATAACTCCATTTTATTTATATATTGTATTTTGTTTATCCATTCCTCTGTTGGTGGGCACTTGAGTTGTTTCCCCCTTTTGGCTTTTGTGAAAAATGCTGTTATGGACATTGGTGTACAAGTATCTGAGTGCCTGTATTCCTTTTGTTCATTCATAATGTTATTATGCTGATTTTTATTCTGGGTTATGGAAGTTATGGAGCAGAAGAGATATATAGTCTTCTGACTGTACTTTTCCTCCTGATCTCATCCAGTGTCATGACATTAAATACCATCTCTATGTAGCTGACTTCCAATTTTTTTTTTTAATCCTCAGTCCAGACTACTGTCTTAAACTCCGGACTTAAAATTCCACTGCCTGTTTAGTCTTTTTGTTGGATGTTTAAACATCTCAGTTGGATGATAACAGACTTAATTCTTAATTTGACCAAGCTTAATTGGTCAAAAAAATAAAATATGAACTTCTGCCATTTTCCCCTCAAACCAATTCAATCCCCGCTCTTCCTCATATCAGTTGATGGAACTCCAATGGCTTAAGACAAAACCTTGGAGTCTCTCACATCCTCCTTTCAATCTGCCAGGGAATTTTAATGGTATTCCCTTCAACATAATCTAGAATCGGGTCACTTCTCATCTTTTCTTTGCTACCCTCTTGCTGTGAGCCACCATCCTGTCTACCCACCAAGCCTCTTAACTCCCAGATAACTGTGCTGCATTCCAAGTGGTCTCCTTATACTCACCCCTGACCTTTTATGTTATTTGCAAAACACAGCAGCTAGTGTGAGCTCTTAAACGGCAATTTACTGCTGTTCTGCCATGTTTTCATTTCAGAATAAAACCCAAAGTCTACAAAGACCTATATGTTCTGGCTTCTGTCACCTCTATGACCTCATCTTCTGTCACTCTTCCCTTGTTCTCTCTGTTTCAGCCACACTGGCTTCCTTGTTTATGGATCGTACCAGTTTAGCATCTTTGTACTGGCTGTTTTCTCTGCCTGGGTCACACTTTTCTCAGATACCCATATGGTTCCTCTGCCACCTCTTTTAAGTCTTTGCTCAAATGTCAGCCTTTCAATGATGCTTATCATAACTTTCCTACTTAAAGTTACAAACACCTCCCACCTAAATGCACTCACATTTTCATTCCCTGTTACTTTACCCTGTTTTTATTCTGGGCATACCTGTCACTTTTAATATACTATTTAACTCACTTACCAGTTATTGTTTTTCTGCTGTTGCCTGACTTTCAGTACAGTCCCACAAAGGAAGGGATTTTTTTTTCTATCTATTTTGTTCACTAATAGTTACCAGGCTTCTAGAATATTGCCTGACACATAGACCATACAAAATAAATATTTGTTGAATTAATGCATGAATGAATTTTGAGTAAGGGCATGCATGTGAAAACTTTTTCTTATATGAATTGTGTAGTTATGGTTTAAAAGATTTATAATATAAAAAACTAAGAAAATAGAGGAGAAAGAGGAGAAGGAGAAGAGGGGCAAGTAGGGGAAGGGTCCAGGAAAGGAACTAGTATAAAGGACCCATTGACTTGGACAACAGGGTAGGGATTGACTATGGGAGTGGGGGGTGGGCAGGGCAGTGGAGAGCAACGGGGGAAAAATTGGGACAACTGTAATAGAACAACAGCAAAAAAGAAATTAAAAAAATTAACTGGTTGTAAATTTTATGTTGTAGCTTTTCTTAAGTTTTAAGTTTAATATGTGATTTCTTTTCTGAAATTCTCAGCTTCAGTTGTGGAGGATCAAAAGGGTATCATTCCTCGAGCTATCCAAGAAATATTTCAAAACGTCTCTGAAAATACTAGCACTGACTTTAAAATAAAGGTGTCTTATATAGAAGTATATAAGGAAGACCTAAGAGATCTTTTAGAACTGGAGACATCTGTGAAGGATCTTCACATCAGAGAAGATGAAAAGGGAAACACAGGTAACGTAGCCTGCTACTTGATAGCCTTCTTTAGCAAATAGATATGACTTAATTCAGTTTCTAGGTATATTCCAAAGAAGCTTTAAAAACACATAGAAACAAAATGAATTTGTTTTTACTCTAAAATTGAATAGCTTATTAACAGAATCAGTTAAATCAGGTAGTTCAACTTGTGGGTAAGATGAAGTTAATAAGCTGTTATACAAGATAGTACTTACTTCCTATGATTGTGCCTCACCCCCAACTAACCTTAAGTGAGACTGTGAAATAGTCTAAATTAGTTTTGTACTTTTTTTCCTCTCAATTACCTCAAGATTGGGGTGGCTTTTCCCTTTGGTGTTCATCTGAGTTGATCCAGAACTCTCCTTTCTTCTGTATTTTTATTTGTTATTTTAAAAAAGATTTTATTCATTTTTTTTAGAGAAAGGGGAAGGATGGAGAAAGAGGGAGAGAAACATCACTGTGTGGTCGCCGCTCACATGCCCCCATCTGGGGATCTGGTGTGCAACCCAGGCATGTGCCCTGACCCGGAACCGAACCAGTGACTTCTATGGTCTGCGAGTTGGCACTCAATCCACTGAGCCACACCAGCCAGGGCTCTTCTTTGGTTTTTGTCTCAGTACACCTATTGCTTGCTTGCTTGCTTTTTTTTTTTTTTTTCCAGTGTAGAGAGTTTATGTGTTTGCTTCTCCATATTGCATTTACATGTCCTTTGTTGTGCTTCTCAAGGTCTGACATCCTGTGCTTAACACACATTCATCTTAGGAAATACCCATTTGTTTGTAAATGGGAGAGGGTAAAATTCAAGTATTTTAAAGAATAATACTTTCTGCTTTTCTGATTTAAAGGGTAACATGTTCAACATAGAACATTTTGAAAACAAAAATATAAGGAGGAAAGTTAAAGATCTTTCTTTTTTTAAAGAGTTCAGCTTTGTATTGAATGTGTTACAAAAGAGGTTTAGTCAAAAAGCCCAAAGCCCCATGTCATCATCAGATTCATCAGATTCTTCTTTCTTTGCTTCCATTTTCTTTTCCTCACCTGGGGCAGCAGAGATGGAGGGAGCAGCAGAGGGGGAGGAGGACAGGACCCCTGCTGGTGCAGGTTCACCAGTCCCTACATTACAGATGAGGTTCCCAGTGTTGACATTGGCCAGAGCCGTTGCCAACAACCTTGGCCAGAAAGGTTCAACATTTACGCGAGCTGCTTTAATGAGGGGATTGATCTTATTTTCCATCACCATCACCTGTTACCTCATCATCACCTCATCTTGGTGCAGGATAAGGGCCCAGTAGATGCAGGCAAGCTCGGAGAAGGAGACCAGGGTGTGGGCTGTGCTGGGTGAGTACTGCTAGGAATGGTGCTAGTCTCCAGATGCAGTGAGGGCCTCCCAGATTTTTCTTCCTAGGGCATGTTTGTTTGTTTGTTTGTTTGTTTTAAATATGTTAATCCTCACACAAGAATAATGCTCACTGATTTTAGAGAAAGGAAGGGAGGAAGATGGAAAAAGAAACATCAATGTGAGAGAGAAACATCAACCAGATGCCTCCTATAATCACCCTGATTGGGGTATTAGACCTGAAGCCTAAGAATGCACTCTGACCGGGAATTGAACTTGCAACCTTTTGTTGTTTGGAATGATGCTCCAACTAAATGAGCCACCCGGCCAGGGCTGTATAATTGTTTCATAATGTACTTGTGTTCTCCACATATAGTATTGCATCAAATGTTTTCATTTAATATTTAAATTGTAAGCATTTTCACATGTCATTTGTTTTCAACTTTGTGACTCTTAGTGGTCATGTGATAATTTGTCTTTTGAATGTATTATAATTTAACTACTGCTCCATTGTACATTTAGGTGTCAAATTTTCACTATTATTAATAACAAGTGACTGCTCTTGGATATCTTCCTTCCCTAGAAAACACAGCTAGAACCTTCCAGGAGATAAAGGGTCCTACCAGAGGAGTGACATCCTTGGGGGAATTTCAAAGTGGCTAGGCAAGTTAAGATGGCTGTAGTCATTCAAACAGCAGCCTGTAGGGGGCAGCAAAGCCCGCCACCTTAGAGGCACTGGCCTGTCAGCCCTGGCATTCCTGGGTGTTTGAAGAAATTGATTTTTTGTTTTTTAGAAAGCATACATAATAGTTTATGAAATTATTAGATAATTCAATACAGTTTAAAATTTTTTTATCCCTTTCTTATTTTCAAGTACAGTGGATGTACATTATTATATTAATTTCAGGTATACACCCCAGTGGCTAGACATACTATAACTTAGTAAGTGATCATCCTGATAAATCTCACACCCATCTAGCACAATACATAGTTATTAGACTATTACTGACTTTATTTCCTATGCTACACTTCATATCCGCATGACACTTATGTAACAACCAATTTGTATTTTTTTTTTTTTTTTTTAAGATTTTATTTCATTATTTTTCAGAAAGAGGGGAAGGGAGAGAGGCAGAGAGGGAGAGAAACATCAATGTATGGTTGCTTTTCACCTGCCTCCAGCCGCAGACCTGACTAGAGAACTGGTTTGCAACCTTGTTATGTGCCCTGGCTGGGAAATCGAACCTGCGACCTTTGGGTTCGTAGGCCGGCGCCTTATCCACTGTGCTACCAGCCAGGGCCCAATTTGTATTTCTTAATCCCTTCTCTTTTTCATCCATCACCCCAGCTTCCTCCCATCTGCCAACTGTCAAAACATTCTGTGTACATATGAGTCTGTTTCTGTTCTGCTTGTTCATTTATTTCGATTTTTAGGTTCAATTGCTGATATATATGTATTTATTGCTAGCTTATTGTTCATATGTTTTATCTTTTTCTCTTAAAAGAAGACCCTTAACTATTTCATATAATACTGATTTGGTGGTGATGAACTCTTTTCTTATCTGGGAAGCCCTTCAATTCTAGAGAGGCAGAGAGGGAGAGAAACATCAATGTATGGTTGCCTTTCACCTGGTTATGTTGCCTTGGCTGGGGATTGAACCAGCGACCTTTGGGTTTGCAGGCTGGTGCCTTATCCACTGTGCCACCAACCAAGGGGGGTTCCAATTTCTTGCTCACTTTCTTCTCCTTCCAGCATCCTCTTGATGCAAATGTTGGTACACTTGAAGTTGTCCCAGAGGCTCCTTATACTGTACTTGCTCTATTTTATTCTTCTTTTTGTTGTTCTGATTGGGTGTTTTTTTCTTCTTTACATTCCAAATTGCTAATTATTCTGGGCTTCATCCACTTCACTGTTTTTACCATGTAAATTATTCTTTATTTCAATTAGTGTATCCTTTATTTCTGACTGATTTTTTATACTGTTAAGGTTCTCACTAAGTTCCTTGAGCATCCTTATAACCAGTTTTTTTTTTTTGTTGTTGTTAAAGGTTTTATTTTTTTACTTTCAGAGAGAGGGGAAAGGAGGGAGAAAGAGAGGGGAAGAAACATTAATGTGTGGTTGCCTCACACATCCCCAACTGGGGACCTGACCCTCAACCCAGGCATGTGCTCTGACTGGGAATCGAACTGATGACCCTTTGGTGTTTGGGCTGGTGCTCAATTCACTGAGCCATACCAGCCAGGGCTATAAACAGTGTTTTGAACTCTGTATCTAGTAGATTGCTTATCTCTATTTTGCTTAGTTCTTTTTCTGGAATTTTGTTCTGTTCTTTTGTTTGGGCCACATTGGTCTTCTTGTTTTGTCAGCCTCCCTGTGTTTGTTTCTATGTATCAGGTAGAGCTTGAATGTCTTCCAGGTTTGGTAGAATGGCCTAATGTAGTAGGTGTCCTGTAGTGTCCAGTGGCACAGTCTGCTCTATCACCTAAGCTGGGTATTTGAGGTGCACCTCTGTGTGGGCTATAGCTGAGCCCCTTTAGTTGAGCCTTGATTGCTATTGGCACATCATTTGGAGAGATTTGTCCAGGCTGATCAGCTACAAGGACTTGCTGTGATCACTGACCTCTGACCACCCTGTAGGATCAGCAGGGACCCTCTCCACAGAGCAGGACTTACTGCTCAGGTGCTGTTGAGTTCACTCCTTGAGTGTGTCTCTTTTGGAGGTGTTGTGTGGTGGTGCTTCAGATGGTCTGAAGCTGTCCCCTGGGTACACTGGCTCTGGGGCCTCCTGGGAGGTGCGGGCCAAGGCTAGCCACTGCCTGTGTTCTGCCTGGGGCCACCTGGTGTAAGTTACAAAGCTGTTTGTAGATGGCTTCTACTTGTGCTGGGCTTAGAGGTGCCCAGGCAAGGCCAAGCTGTGAACCAAAACCAACTGCTTCTAGTCCCAGCATGGGGTTACTTAGTAAGATATATAGGGTTTGCTAAGGCCGGATGCTCTTTGTTTGAGAGAATTTAGGAAAATGTGGAGCATGAGTGAAGGCAAGCCATATGGATTGAAAAGCCACAGGAAACACATTGCCCAAGAGTTGGGTGGGGTAGAGCTTCAGGGAATCACCCAGGCAGGGTGAACAGTGTGAACCAAGTTAATGGAGTCCCTGGTGTGGTGCCCACCTGCTGGCTCTGTGCAGGGGAGGACTCAGAAAAGGAAATAATGGCCTCTCTCAGCACTTCTGACCGGGAGAAAGCTGCCCCTCCAATTCTTGCCCTGATGCCAAACAATTCAGTTCCTCCCCATATGTTTCAAGTGTCTTTCAAGCTGCTCCCCCATGCTAGAGCTTAAAGGGAGTAAGTTTGAGTAAGTTTGTGTGCAGGCCTTTAAGAAAAACTGCCTGGGACTCCAGCAGAAGCTTTCATCTTCCTTATCCTCAATCCCTACTGGTTTTTACAGTGAGAATTTATGTTATGTGGACTTCTCTTCCTGGCTCTGGAACCCTGGGCTGGGGGGCCTGGTGTGGGGCTGGGACCCCTTGCTTCTCAGGGAGGACCTCTGCTGCCAAGATATTTCTCCATATTTTTATCTGGTACATGTGGATGTGGGACCAGCCCCTTCCAAGTCTCTGCCCCTCCTGCCAGTCTCATGTGTTGTTTAATTGCATAGTTCTAGGACTTCCATCAGCTCGATTTCAGGTGGTAGTGAGTGATGGTTGTTCCGTAGTTTAGTTGTAATTTTGATGTAGTTACATGGCCATCTTAACCCAGTCTTTTTTTTTCTGGACAGTATTCAAACTGGTGTTTTGAGCTTCCGTATTGTATGAAATATAATTACTGAATGTTTTTATTTTTTATTTAAAATAATACACTTACTTTAAATCATCTCACAATACAGAAGTATAAACTGTCTCTCCTGATAAATTTAATGATCAAATTATTCCATAGTCATTAACAACCTGCAAAAATTTTGAAAGGATGTAGCCAATTATCTTAAGACAAATTGCCGTATATCTTATGTCTAATGTCCTGCTCACAAACAAAATGCATTCGTTTGACATTTATTTAGTTCCTTTCTGTGAAGTAGTGATTGGTATCTAACCTAGATGCTGCACAATTATGACATTTGAAGCTTTTTAAGAAATATGGTTTCTGGGATCCACTTTTTAGAGATTGTGATGAATTAGTCTGGGATAGGGCTAGGGCATTGGTACTTTCTTTTTTATATAGCTCCCAGGTGATTGGCAGCTAGGTTTGAAAACCATAGATGGTACTAAGCTAACATTAGTACTATCTAGCCTAACATTAGAAAAATCTTATAAAATTTATGCTATAATTTACCATTACATTGTTATGTTTTATAATTGCTTATCTTTTGGTAATGTCTGTAGTGTAGGTACTTTAGAACTTGAAATGAGCCAGGTTGTTTTAAAAAGGTGTCATGATGGAAATAACATGAGCAAAATGATTATTTTTCAGTGAAACACTGGCATGACAGGATCTGATTAAAAAGGAAATACAGCACTGTAATTTGAGATCAGAATTAAGAGTCTTACTGCTTTGATTCAAATCCAAAATCTACCTACTATCTGAAATATTTTGGAGATAAATAATGTGGGTAATAGTCAGCTTCGACTATTTTTGGGTTCTTATTCTGCTGTTGAAATAGAAACTTTGTGGCTTGTTTTGAAAAGCCATCTCATTTGTTTACCTTTCACTCTGATATTATGTAGGGCACACCTATTTTTATTTTTTAAAGATTTTCTTCATTATTTTTAGAGAGAAGGGCAGGGAGGGAGGAAGAAAGGGAGAGGAACATCGATGTATGGTAGCCTTTCACCTGCCTCCAGCTATGGACTTGGCTGGAAACCTGGTTTGCAACCTGGTTATATGCCCTGACTGGGAATTGAACCAATGACCGTTGGGTTCACAGGCCAGCACCAATCCATTGAGCATACCTATTTTTAAAGTGAATAACTTTATTTATGCTGAAATTTTCATCTACTGTTGTTTGTTATGCCACACATCAAAAAACCTTAAACCTAAGGAGAACTTGAATAATAACATAACTCAAGAAACTGATTTTTAAAAATGAGCTATTACTCATTAATTATTTTGCATTATATGTTTAATTAACTTATCTTTAATCAGTAGACTACAAATCAAATACTGGAATAAAGAGGTATTTTTGTCAGCTATTTTATTCATTGTGTTATTTTTTAATCCTCATGCAAGGATATTTTGTTATTGATTTTAGAGAGAGTAAGAGGGGGCAGAGAAACATTGATGTGAAAGAGAAACATTAGTCGTTGCCTTCTTGTATGCATCCCTACTGGGATTGAACCTGAAACCTAGGCATGTGCCCTGACTGGAAATTGAACCCACTACTTTTGGTTATATGGGATGATGCTCCAACCAGCTGAGCCACCTGGCCAGGGTTTGTCATCTGTTTTAAAGAACTGAGCAAGATGTGTGACGGCAAAGAAACCAGATCATTAAAAATTATATATAGCATGATATCTTTTAGAATTTAAACATCAAAAATGAGTGCTCTCTGTAAAATGTTCCTTTGGGAGGTTATCTAAAATTATTTAATGCTGCTGTTAACTATTATTTGAAATACTGTTGATTTTTTAAAGGGACCATTTTAGCTGGGCTGTCTAGCAAACGATAACTCTTGTGTGGTTATTTGATTAAATGATAGCTCTTGTGTGAATTTTGATTACAACTTGATTTAAAAACTTTCTTTTTTAAGTGATTTTTGGGGCCAAGGAATGCCAGGTGGAGAGTGCAGATGAAGTGATGAGCCTGCTGGAGATGGGGAATGCAGCCCGGCACACATGTACCACCCAAATGAACGAACACTCCAGTAGATCACATGCCATTTTTACAATCAGCTTTTGTCAAGTTGTGAAAAATACAGAGGCAGCTGAAGTTGGATCGTGGTGTTCTCGTCAGCATATTGTCTCAAAGTTCCACTTTGTGGATTTGGCTGGATCAGAAAGAGTAACGAAAACAGGGAATACTGGTGAACGGTTCAAAGAATCGATTCAGATCAACAGTGGATTGCTGGCTTTAGGAAATGTAATAAGTGCTCTTGGGGACCCACGCAGGAAGAGTTCACATATTCCATATAGAGATGCTAAAATTACCCGACTTCTGAAAGATTCCCTGGGAGGCAGTGCCAAGACTGTCATGATCACTTGTGTTAGCCCATCTTCCTTGGATTTTGACGAATCCTTAAATTCTCTCAAATATGCCAACAGAGCACGCAACATCAGAAACAAACCCACCTTAAACTTCAGCCCTGAGGCAGACCGGATGGATGAAATGGAATTTGAGATTAAGTTGCTTCGAGAAGCCTTGCAAAGCCAGCAGGCCAGTAGTGTCAGCCAAAGCAGCCAGATCCATCGAGAGGGGACTCCTGATAAAAACAGGATCCTTTCTCTTGAGGAGCAAGTCGCTCAGCTCCAAGGAGAATGTCTGGGTTACCAAAATTGTATAGAGGAAGCCTTCAGCTTCTTGGTGGAGCTAAAAGATGCTGTCAGACTAAACCAAAAGCAGCAACAGAAACTGCAGGAGTGGTTTAGCATGACCCAGGAGGTCAGGAAGGCGCTTCTTACCTCCTTCAGAGGAGGCCGAGGCATTGGAAACCTGGAAGAAGGACCGCAGCATGTTACCATTTCCCAGCTGAAGCGAGAGCTGAAGAAATGCCAGGTACTTAGACACTACCTTTTTTTTTTTTTTTTTTTTAAGATTTTATTATTTTTATTTATTATTTTTAGAGAGAGTGGGTGGGAGGGAAGAAGAGAGGAAGAGAGACATCAATGTATGATTGCTTTTTACCTGCCTCCAGCTACAGGCCTGGCTGGAGACGTGGCATGCAACCTGGTTGGTTATGTGCCCTGGCTGGGAATCAAACCAGCAACCTTCGGGTTTGAAAGCCAGCGCCTTATCCACCGTGGTACCAGCCAGGACTAGACACTACCTTTATAAAATAACTTGTTGAAGGACTAAATTTATTTGGAGCAAGTAAGAGTCATTGTAGAATTTCAGAAAAACTTTAAAAGGATTATATGTGAAATCTCACTTGGCTTTGCTCTTTCACTCTTTCCTATTGCTGTCTCCTCATAATTCATACCTTTCATGGCTTCTCCTTTTTTTCTCCAGTAAAGTGATTTTAATTTGTTATATTTATTAAGTACAATCTTGTGGACTTGGCCATTAAATTCAGAGGATGAAAAGAAACAGTTTCAGGAACAAAATCATGTTATACTTTACTGAGTTTTATCCCTCTACGTGTCAGTGGTTCTTAAAAACAATTTCAGCTCTTAAGTTTGAAGTAGTGATTTTTTAAAACAAATTACCACATTTGGTAATATTTAAGAAATGTAGGTATGTACATGTGTATGTATGGCATGTACATATATTGAGTTCAGAATTTTATTTCCCACTTTTTGTTGAATAAAGATTTATTGAGTGAAGGTTATGTAAAGAAATAGTGGAGATCAAGACATACCTAGTTCTGCTTATGTGGAGTTTGCAATTTGATGGGCAAATGGATGTCTTCCTAGTTTTGTTAAATAGGAGAACATAGTTAAAAATAGAAAAAGTTAAAAATACAGCTGTCTTGTTGGAAATCTTTCCTCAATATCTTCCTATATAGATTAGGAAAAAGCCAATTGTATTATTCTTTATTATAGAGTTATTGAACTTCTTGTATATTTCTTAAAATCAAGTTTTCATTGTATCTTTAGATATTCAAACAAAAATTATAGTATTTATTCCAAATAGTAATAATCTGATTACATGGTAATATATGGGACATTTTTTCATGAAAGGTAATATGTTCAGAAGCAAAAATTAATGAAAATGAAATTGTTTCACATTTGTGCATGTTTCTTTAAATAGCTAGCTTCATAGAAGACAGGTAGATTTTCACATCTGCTTCAGCATTCAATTTGTTACAGTATGTTGTTTTAGTTGAAGTATATGAAGAAAATCCAGCATCGTATAGATTTGTAGTTGGAAGGGAGGAATATTTATGCCTTTTGTAGATAATTGTGGACAGTCTTTGAAGTTACACCAAAACTCAACAAATGGAAATTTGGTAAAGTTTACTTGAGATTGAAAATATTTTCATGTATATAGATTTAAGATCTATACATTAAAATTCATTGGTCCTTATCTTGTACTTTGAATGGACCTTTTATTTGCACCTGATTTTGAATCATCATGCGTTGGTCATTTGGAGAATACTTGTTTACTAAGTTATCTAGACCTTCCAGTTGTTGACATATTTTATTATATAATATCAAAAAATCACATTCATTACTATCAGCACTGATCTCACCAGCAAAGTCTTTAAGTATTGGAAGCTGTTGTCATGCTCACAGTAGTGGAAATGTTTTCCAAAACTCTTAATTTTTGCATGAAACTAGAGTTTTATCATTTGTAACAAATACCGTCCATTGTTTTCCTTGAAAAATGATGGTTCTCATTTTTTAGAAAATGTCTGCCATATACTCACATGTGAATAACTATAACTTTTCTGTCATTCTTAGAGTACAAGGCAGTAGTACCCTGTGAAAAAAATGGCAAGTTTATATTACAACTCAAACAATTGCATAAGATTGTTTACCATAGACAACTATTGCCCTTCAATATGCAGCAACACTGCTTTATGCATACCTCCCATTTTGTCATGTAAAATACTGAAAAAACAAAAACAAAACACATATGCAAGGGTTGAGATTTAATAAAATAATTTTATTGCTTCATTAAGGTATTCTTAAGTAAGACTGTTATTTATATTGTGAGCACATGGTGGTGACACTTCCTTTATTTGTGTTAGGAGTGAGTAGTTTTACCCACCATTGCTCTTGTATCATCAGGGCAAATGTAAACATGGTGAAGAAAGGCAAATATTGTCTTAGTGTTATTAGGAAAACAGTTGTGACCTCATAGACAGCCTAAAAGGATCTAAGGGACATGCTGAAAAGGTCTCTACTGCATACACTATGAGAACTACTGCTCTATTACAAAGCTGTTGGTATTTAATTCTGAGCATTTAAAATCATGGCTTTTTAAAAAGACAGTACTTCTGTACTTTTTCCCAGATAGAGCAGGCCTGATGCTTTCTCATTGTTAGAGAAACTGCTGTATAGATAATTGGAAGTTCCAGCTTTGGGACACATAAGAACTGGTGATAGGAAGTGGTTTTCCTTCATGAGTCCAAAGTGGCTGAAATGGGAAGTTCATAAAACCCACTGCTTGGTGGGGTGGTAATAGCTTACTTTCTTCATCTGTTGGAAACTATAAATTTAAACTTGCTCAAGCTTATGTACTCTAGATTATGGTTTCTCCAAAATATTAACAGTCTTAATAGAATAGGGTATCACGATCAGATTGTTTTGGGGAATGCTAGATTGCAAAAAGCAAACAAGTATCTTAATTGTGAGAATTCTCAGAACTTTGAAAGTGCTGATGTATATTGTGAGTCTCAAAGTGAAAGACATAGCATTCAGTGTTTCCCAATTTAAAAAAAAATGGATACCTTTCTTTTGGTCTGTAGTCTTGCAACACTAGTAGCCACTGGAGACCACCAAATAGTAATTAGAAAAATGATAGGTGTCATTTCTCATCGCATGATGTCTCTTTAAAAAATTGTTTTTAAACTTCCATTTCTATTCTTGTTTTCTGTGAAAGGTGGAATAATATAGTATTTAAGAACATGGGTACCAAATACTGACAGGTGTAATCCTGGCTTCTCTGCTTACTAGCTCTGTGACCTTGGACAAGTACTTGACATCTCGTATGTTTCAGCGTCTCCATCTATAAAATGGAAAGAACAATAATAACTACCCATAAGGTTGTTGTGAAGATTTTTAAAGCATTAATTCCCAAAAAGTGATGAGAAGGTTGACTAGCTTGTAGTAAGGCCCCCTGAAGTTTAGCTTATTTTTATCTCCTTTTATTTATTTATCTTCTGCCTATGCCTACCTAGATTATGCATCAATGGCATCTAAGGGATTGGATGCAGTAGTCATGTAGGGCATGCCAGAGGTTACTGTGAAGGCATCTTGGTAAACTCATCTTTTAGGGAGATAGCGGGTCTGTGGGGAGAGAGTCACAAACATTCTCTTTGCTCAGTCAACTTCCTTGAGCCTGTTAGGCAAGCAGGTAAATACTTAAAAAAAATTCCTAGCCAAGCCAGGCCAAAATGGAGGTATAGGTAGGCATGCTTTGCCTCCTTCCACAACCATAAGAAGGATCACATCTACCTCCAAACAGAAAACAACCGGAACTATCAGAAAATTGAACTGCATGGAAGACCAACAAACAAAGATCCAAAGAAGTAATATTCATCCAGACAGGCAGGAGGGATGGCTGTGTGGTAGCAAGGCATTGGCTGTGGCTAGCTGTCAGAAAGAGCAGTCACACATTATAAAAACTGAGAGGGATACCTGGGGAGTGGTCCCAGTCCAGGCCATACCATGCAGCTTATGGTTCCAGCGCTGGGAAAATAAAGTTGAATTGCTTCTGACTGTGAAAATCAGTAGGGACTGAGACAGTGGAAGAAGCTTCCCACTTGTCACGAGAGTGTTGAGATGCACCCCAGTCCTAGAAGGGCGCACAGAAACCCATTCTGGGAACCACAGCCAAGGCAACAGCTAGAGGGGCACCAGTCCCATATAGAAAGTGGGTGAAATGACAGGAAAAGGGGCCAATACTGAGCAAGCAGCATTGATTCCTCTCTGACAATACAGTACCACAAGGTGGTGAAATAGATTGCCCCACACTGACAGACACCTAAGGCTCCACCCTGTACAATGTAGCAGATGCAATAGCTCTACCTAAGACGTAGAGGCAAACACAGGAGACTGTTAAGTTGAGGAGACAGAGAAATAGGGCCTAAAAGAGAATAGTTCTCCAGTGGGAGAACTAAGCAATGAGGAGATAGCCAACCAAAGAGATGCAGAGTTCAAAACACTGGTGATAACGAAGCTCACAGACTTGATAGACAGGACCGAGTATGGTAAATGCAGAAGGGAAGAAGTGAAGGTTAGGCTAAGTGAAATGAAGAAAAACCCACATGAAACCAATGATGAAGGGAAGGAAGTCAAATCAAATCAATGATTTGGAACATAAGGAAAAAATAAAGTCAACCAATACAGAATGAAGAAATAAGTATTGAAAAAACAAGGAACGGCTTAAGAACATCTGGGACTTTAAAAGTCCCAACATCTGGATCATAGGAGTGCCAGAAGGAGAAGAGGAAAAGCAAGAAATTGAAAATTTAGTTGAAAAAATAATGAAGGAATATTTTCCTAATTTGGTGAAGGAAATAGACATACAATATAGGAGGCACAGAGAGTCCCAAACAAGCTAGACCCAAAGAGGACCACAACAAGACACATCATAATTCAAATACCAAAGGTTAAAGATATAGGGAGAATCTTAAAAGCAGCAAGAGATGAGTTACCTACAGAGGAGTTCCCCATAAGACTGTCAACTGATTTTTCAAAAGAAACTGCAGGCTAGAAGGGACTGGCAAGAATGTATGCAAAGTGATGAAAAGCAAGGGCCTACAAAATAAATTATTCAGCAAAGCTATTATTTAGAATGGAATAGCAGATGAAGTGCTTCTCAGGCAAGGTAAATAAAATAGTTGATGTATCACTCACACATCAGCGTGTGAAGGAGTTCACTATAACAAAGCCATTATATGAAATGTTAAAGGGACACATCTAGTAAGAATATCAAAACTACGAGCAGTGAAATGATAGAAAACTCATAGCCATCAACAACTGAATCTAAAATAATGAAAACAAAAACAAACTAAACAAACAACTAGAAAAGGAACAGAACCATAGATATGGAGATCATATGGAGGTTGTCAGTGGGGTGGCAGAAGGGGGGAAAAGGTGCAGGGATCAAGAAGCATTAACTGGCAGGTACAAAATAAACAGGGATGTTAAGAATAGTATAGGAAATGGAGAAGCCAAAGAACTTATATGCATGACCTGTGGACATGAACTAAGGCAGGAGAGTATTGCTGGAGGGAAGGGAGGTTCTAGGCAGAGGGGGACAAAGGGGGAAAAAACTGGGATAACTGTAATGGCGTAATCAATAAAATATACTTAAAATTCCTAGGCAAGATGACATTCTCACAGATGGAGTAATAGCTGAATTTGCTAGGCAAGTGCCATTTGAAGTTAGTGTCTCCTTTTTTTAAAAATTTTGTTTTAAAGATTTTATTTGTTTATTTTTAGAGGGGAAGGGAGGGAGAAAGGGTGAGAAACATTGATGCGTGAGAGATACATCAACCGGTTGCCTCTCACACTCTCCCAACTGAGGACCTGGCCTGCAACCCAAGCTTCTTAAGTGGAGAATTAATTGCGGATAGAAAAAGATAATAACTAATGAGAATTACAGTTATATCTTACTTTATTTATTTTTTAATTATTTACTTATTTTGAGAGAGGGGGGAGTGGAGGAGAGAAACATGTGTATGAGAGATACATTGATTAGTTGTTTCTCTCACTGCCCCCAAATTTGGACCTAGCCCATAACCCAGACAGGTGCTCTGGCTAGGAATTGAACTGGCAACCTTTTGGTTCACGGGCCAGTGCTCAATCCACTGAGCCACACCAGCCAAGGCTATATCTGATTTTATAGAAGAGAGAAGTCATAAGAGGTTATATAAACATATAGGGTGATAAGGACGATCAGTGCTGTGTGTTTCCTCCTCATTTGGTTATTTGAGGATCCCAAGCAGAGAAAGAAGGGACTTGCCCAGAACTGTCTGTGAACCTGTGGTAAAATCAAGGCTGGCCTCCCCAGTGCAGATGCCCATTCACCTTGGTGCCACTGCCTGAGGAGTCACTCACATACTGTTTTCTGTAAAGTGAACACTAGTTTGTAAACCAACTATCTGTGTTTGTCTTTTCCTGTAGCTTATCTAGAGAGGCCTTGGGGTGGAATGTCAGGAGTTTGGTTTATCCACTGAGTCATCTTGGGAAAAGATTTTAATCTCTCAGAACTTCAGGTTGTTTGTGAAAAAGAAAACATGTCAGTTCAGTGAGATATTTTTAAAATATCAAGTATTAGTTTTCTTTATTTAATTTAAAAATCGTATTAAAAATATTACTTGTAATCTCAGTGTACTTGAAAATAGGCATAATTCACCAGAAATTAAGTGTTTGTTTAACCATATTTTCAGACATCTTCAAAATATTACATCTCTTCATAGAGAAAATTAAAAATTAGCAAATATACTTTATTTAAACATTTATGGTTTGTTTCTGGTTTTGGCACCAAAATCAAAACAAAACAAAACAAAACAAAAATCCAAATGAATTCTTATACTCCCAAACTGACCAAAAGGTCAGTTTGGAAAATGTGACCTTTGATTTTTAAAAATACACATTAAAATCTCATGGAAATTTCAGCAAACTTGTAAAAGTCTTATTGAATATACTCTAGAACCTGAATAACTGGTTTACATTTTAAAAGGCAGGAAGTAAAAATCAGGATAATTCTTCTTTATGATAATTCTTATATTATAGCAGTGATAGCTACTTTCAGCTGTTTCTGCCTTCCTCATAAGAAACAAGAAAATTGAAAATGAATAGGGTAAGAAAAATTTTAAAAGACATTGTCAGACTGTCATTAAATCATTGCTTTTGTGGTATTATGTGGGGTCTCTTGAGTGTTTTCCATGGTGAATCTCTTGTGCATTCTTTCCCTTCTCCCAGTGTGCTCTGGCTGCTGATGAAGTAGTATTTAATGAGAAGGAACTGGAGGTGAAGGAACTAAAGAATCAAGTGCAAATGATGGTGCAGGAAAACAAAGGACATGTTCTATCTTTGAAAGAGGCACAAAAAGTGAATAGATTGCAGGTAGAGTTTGTTAACGCATCTAGCTCTGTAGATTTAATTGGACTAGTAACTAACTTAATTGAATAGCATTTAAGTAAGTGGAAATGTTTACAAAAAATAGGTTTCAGTTGAAGAGTTCTGAACACAGGTACCTAAAAAGAATTATAGTTTTCCCCCTTAATTGGAGTAGAGAAAAGACTTTTATGATTAGTTTAATTTACATTGTTATTTTTTCTTCACACTTTTCCCTTCCATTGTTTGCCAAGGTAATAGGCAATGTGATATTATTAGAAGTTCTATGGTAGGTAATGATGAAAATAATATAGTACTCTTGTGGCCCTGCCATTGAACTGAGCCCACTTTTTAAGTCCCTTAAGGACCAGATGGCAGGTCTGATTGCCACTAGCTGCAAAAGTAGGTTTACAGTTGTGAGTACATGAAACAGAATTTATTCTTACATTATTATTCTTGTATTATATATTTTTCCATAGGAACAACTGTTAACTTACTTTTGCCTAGTCCTGTATATTCGAGGTATGATGAACCCTTTGTCAGTTATATCTTTTCTCTTTCTGTGGCTTTTCACTCTTGATGTCTTTTGATGAAAAACATATTGTAATTAATTCAGCAATCTTTTTCTTTATGGTTAATGATGTTTGTGCTCTTACAAGCCTTTCCTTTTCCTTTCCATGGAGGATATTTTCTATATTGTCTTCTAGGAGCTTTATTGTTTTGCCTTTAACATTTAGTTTTACAGCACTTTTGTAATTGATTTTTGTGGGTAAAGTAAGCGTCTTTTCTTTCTCCATATAGATATATCCATTTGTCCTATCACTATTTATTGAAAAGACCATCCTTTCACCACTGTTCTGAGTGCTATCTTTGTTATAAGTCAAGGTCCATTTGTGCCTGAATTTATTGTCTAGTTATGGAACTTATGTTATATTCTTGGTTTGTCTATCCTTGAGTCAGTATCACATTTCCTATTTATTGTGGGTTCATAATATCTAGATATTCAGTAAAGCAAGGCCTTTGCTTGGTTATCCTGACCTCAAAGAATGTCTTGGCTGTACCATACAAATTTTAGAAAATGCTTCAAGGGCCACAAAAACCCCCTACACACCTTTTTGTGATTTTTTTTTTTTTAAGATTTTATCTTATTATTTTTAGAAAGAGGGGAAGGGAGAGAGGCAGAGAGGGAGAGAGACATCAATGTATAGTTGTGTTTCACCTGCCTCCAGTCACAGACCTGACTGGAGACCTGGTCTGCAACCTGGTTATGTGCCCTGGCTGGGGAATTGAACTTGCGACCTTTGGGTTCGCAGGCCGGCACCTTATCCACTGTGCTACCAGCCAGGGCTACCTTTTTGTGATTTTTGATTGGGATTGTGCTATCTATAGATTCATTTGGGAAAAATTGACATCTTTTGTGAGTCTTCTGATCAATGAGCATGGTATTTCCTTTGTTTACTTAGGTTTCCTTTGTTTTTTCTCAATAATATGTGTGTGTGTGTGTGTGTGTGTGTGTAGAAGTATTGCACATCTTTTGTTAGGCTCATTTCTAGACACTTGAGTTTTTTAATGTGACTAAATGGAATCTTTAAAAAATGTCATTTTCTTAATTGTTTGCCGGTATTTATAAATATATTGATTTTTATATATTGGTATACCTAGCAGCCTGACTGTATTCACTTTTTTTAAATTATATTTTATTGATTATATTATTACAGTTGTCCTAATTTTTCTCTCTTTGCCTCCCCTTAACAGCTCACTTCTTCAAGCAGTCCCCTCACCATTGTTTGTGCCCCTGGGTCATGTGTATAAACTCTTTGGTTACTCCATTTCCTATACTGTAATCCCCATGGCTATTCTGTAATGACCTATTTGTACCTCCTAATCCCCTCACCTCTTCACCCATTCCCCCACACCCTCTTCCCATCTGTCAACCATCAAAATGCTCTCCATATCCATGACTGTTTCTGTTCTTCTTGTTTGATGTTTTTTTTAGATTCAATTGTTGATAGATATATATTTATTGTCATTTTATTGCCCACAGTTAAGACCTTCTTTTTCTTAAATAAATCCCTTTAACATTTAATATAATAATGGTTTGGTGATGATGAATTCCTTTAGTTATTTTTTCTTGTCTGGAAAGCACTTTTTCTGCCCTTCTATTCTAAACAGCAGCTTTGCTGGGTAGAGCAATCTTGTCTGTAGGTCCCCACTTTTCATGACTTTGAATATTTCTTGCCAATCCCTTCTATCCTACAAAGTTTCTTTTGAGAAATCAGCTGACAGTTTTATAGGAACTCTCCTTTAGGTAACTAACTGCTTTTCTCTTACTGCTTTTAAGATTCTCTCTTATCTTTAACCTTCGGTATTTTACTTATGATGTGTCTTAGAGTGGGCCTGTTAGCGTTTATCTTGTTTGGGACTTTCCGAATTTCCTAGACTGGCATGCCTATTTCCTTCACCAAGTTAGGAAAGTTTTCTGTCATTTTTTCAGATAGGTTTCCAATTTCTTGCCCTTTCTCTTCTCTTTCTGGCACCCCTATGATGTGAATGTTGGAATGCTTTCTTTAATTCTGTAGTTGTTAGACTTCCATTCAACTCGGTTTCTGATGGTTCTGAGTGATGGTTGTTCCATATGTTAGTTGTAACTTTGATGTGGTTATGCAAAGAGGTGAGCCATGTTTACCTATGCCTCCGTGTTGACCGGAAGTCCTAAATTCACTTTTTAATTCTAATATTTATGTAAATTCTTTTGGGTTTTTGTTTATAATTGTATCATCTGCAAATGATGACAGTTTTTATTTCTTTTATAATCCTTATACTATTTTCTTTTTCTATTCTTTGTTGGCTAGGATCTTCAATACAGTGTTAAATGCAAAGGGTGATAGCAAGTGTCTTTGTCTTGTTTCCAGTCATAGAGGAAAAGCTTTCACTCTTAAGTACCATGTTAGCTGTGCCTATTTGTATTTACTTTTTATCAAATCAAAGCAGATTTCTTTGCTGAGAATTTTTATTATGATTGGATATTAAATTTTATCATATGATTTTTCTTTATCATGAATGTTCTTTTATGTGGTGAATTATTTTTATTTTCCTAACTTTAAACCAGTCTTGCATCTTGCATTCCTGGAGTAAATATAAATATATATATATATATATATATATATATATATACACACACATACATATTTTGAGTCATAATGTATTGTATCCAGTGTCCCCAAGATCACCCCCAAGTTGGGTAATGCACTAAAGGTACTCAGCATATAGTCATGTTCATGGCTAATATTTATTGTAGTGAAAGGAGAGCCATGGTCAGCAAAGGAAAGAAAAGTTACATAGAAGAAACCAGGCACAAAATTATAAGAGTTTTCTCCCAGTGGAGTCACATGGATGTTTTCCATTCCCTCAGCAGCAGTTGTGACAACACATATGAGATATTGTTTACCCAGAAAACTCAAAAGAGACTCAGGGCCTACAGTTTTTATTGAAGACTAGTCATGAAGGCACCCTCCACCCAGCATGTGCCAAAAGTCCCAGACTACCAGAAGGCATATGTTCAACATAGACCACATTGTTTGCACAAACAATTGTAGCACACTGAGTCAGTCTTATCCAAGCTTATCTTTACCTACAATCTACATTCAGCTCAAAGTATTTCCTAATTTTTATTGTGACTTTTCCTCTTTGACCTATGGGTTATATTGTTATTATTTCCAACATATTAAGTATTTGTAAAAATTAGTTTTAGCTTAATTGCATTGTGGTCATTGTAATTTTAGTCCTTTGAATATATTGAAATTTGCTTTATGGCTCAGTATGAGGCCAATTTTTGTAGATATTATAGATGTACTTGAAAAGAAAGTGTATTCTGCAATATAGGGTGCTGTTAATCCTGTTTTTCAGATCTGTATTTTTATTCATCTGTTGGGGTCTTTTTTGTTATATCAGTAATTTAGATGTTAGACTCTCCCATTATGTTAAAATCTCCTACTATGATTTTGGATTTGTCTTCCCCATAAAGTACTGTCAATTTTTGTATTATATGTTGAAGCTGTGTTATTATGTAGAAATGTAGAATCATTACATTGTTATAGTGAGTGGCCTTTAAAAAAAATTATTTTAACCTCTTTATCTCATCATGGTTTTACCTTAACTTTCATATTGATATGACTATAGCTATGCCAGCTTTCTTTTGATTAATATTTACATAGTATCTCTTTTTTCACTTTATTTTTAATCTTTCTGTATATTTTACTTTTTTCTTTGTAAGCATCAGGTTAACTTTATATCTCTGACAGTGTTTATTGCTTAATTGGATTACTTATTTCATTTATGAATTTGTCACTATTATATTTTGGTTATAATCCCACCATTGTATTTTTTATTTATTTTTCTTGTTCTTTGTTCCCTTTTCTCTCTTTTTTTCTTTTGGATTGTATATTTTAAATTTTAACTTCATTAACATAGATGTTGTACTTTTACTCTTTTTTTAGTGGTTATTCTAGAGAGTATACCATGCATCTTATCTTAATAAAATGTAATATTAATTGGTATTTTTACTCTTTTCTAATATTAATTGGTGCTTTTACCCTTTCTGAGACAAAGTAAGGACTCCATTTAGCACCTACCCTAAACTTACGTACTGTTTTGTTGTATAGTTTAATTATCTGTATGCATAACTTTTAAATAAGGTTGCATTTTTATAGCTCAGCATATCACAGTGAAACTTTAGTTTTTTGAATTTTTATTTTAAACACTGTAGTATATGTGAAATGCTATAATGACTGACAATTTGTTTACATGATTCTGTGCTTGTAAAGCAAAGATTGATGTTAGAGCTTAATGGATTGGCTATACTTTAAACATTTTTTAGAGGATATATATAAAAAGCTAAACCATACACACACATACATACCCCTATATAATATGTGCTATGTCTGATTTCCAAGCTCTCCTTTCTCCCAGTACTATCAGTTGTCTGTCTTCTGTCTCTCTGTGCTTTTGGCTTTCTTTTTCACTGAGTAAAGGCTTTCACTTCACTGCACCTGCTGCCACTTTCTGTCTCCTCTGTTGCCACCCCTGCTATTTGCCTCTCTTCCTCTGCTTTTCAACTTCCTTTTCTCTCGTTACTTCTTGGATTTCACTCAGAAAGTCCAAACTTTTATAAAGCTCAGCTGATCAGAGTGCTTTAGGTTGGTAAACCAACCAATCACAGTATATGGGGCCTTTTTTTTTTAAGTGTTTAACTCTATACTGCATTTGTTGCTGCTTGCTATCAAATGTGTTTACCTCTCAGAACAGTCCTAGATATCTGTGAACACCAGGCAGCTAGTCTTTGGATAAATGACATTTTACTGTACCATTAAGATTTGTGATTTATAGTTGTGATTTTGGTCAAAATACAATTTATTTTTTTATCATTATCTACATGTATACTGAGGATCTCTATTTTTAAAATTCTCATTTCTCTTCTACAAAGAATGAAAAAATAATAGAACAACAACTTCTTGTGGATCAACTGAATGAAGAACTATCGAAACTTAACCTCTCAATGACTTCTTCAGCTAAGGAAACTATTGGAGATGGGCCAGATAACAGGATAGCTGAAAAGAGACCATATACTGTACCGTTTGAATCTCATATGAGGCATTATATTTATATCCCAGAAAGATCAGATGCCAGGAAGGTAAAGTCTAAACATTAATCTCTTTCTTATTTTGAAATCTCAAAAATTTATATGTAATATAATATCACAGTGTATTTGTATAGTCTCAGCAGGTATGTTTTGTGTCTGTTTGGTTTTATGGACTTTGTGTATTCTCTTTCTTTTGATTATATGCTTTTTAATAAAAATATCAGTAAATAGGAGAAAAATCAATAAATAGGTTATATTTGGGAGGAATAATTGAACATAATACCTATGTTCATTAAGGAGAAAAAGCTACCCTTTGCCGTCCTATTTTCAGACATGACTAAGTCTGATACCTTCGTGAACTTTTTTTGTTTCTTTGACCAAACCAAGTTGAGATGAGATTGAAGGTTATTTCTTTTGACTTATTTGGTTTGTCTTATAATTTTTTCTTCTTAAAAAGGCTTTATTTATTTATTTTTATAAAGAGGGAGAAGGGAGGGAGAAGGAGAGGGAGAGAAACATCCATGTGAGAGAAAATTCGATAGGTTGCCTCTGGTGTGTGCCTTGACTCTGGGGACTGGACCTCCAATGTAGGCATGTGCCCTGAGCGGGAATGATGCTACTGGCGATCTTTTACTTTGCAGACAACGCCCAACCAGCTCAGCCATACTGGTCATGGCAACCTTTTTCAAAATGACGTGTATGTATCTCTCTGTCTTTCCAACCTAACAGATCCAGACTGTGTAAAGACCAGTATGAACTTTCCACTTTTATTTATTTATGAATGAGTGTTGTAAATATATGCACACATTTTTTTTTTTGAAAAAACATCAAGTAATCTCTACTATGGAAAAGACTCATTAACAGGGTCATGAATTTTGGTTTCTCTTTATTGATTTAATGAAGGGAAATGATTTGCTTGAGATCTATGTGATGATTACAGTCAAAGGGATAAGGAATATGTGAAACGTCATAGACTTTGCAATTAGGCAGGCTTGGGTGTGAACACCAGCTCTGCAGTAAAGGCCTATGTATGACTAAATGTGTAGGAGCCCTCTGTTCCTGTCAGAATGAGGGAGTAGCCTTTGGAGGATTCACATGAGATGGTGACTCTGAAAGTGCTGGCACATCGTATCCTCAACATACGTCCATGGGGCGGGTGCCTTTGCTGTGTCCCAGGCTCAGTATCTCAGGGCGAGTAAGGCAGCTGTTATCCTTACCTGTATGGTTTTCAACTTTGAGTGGTTGAATTTTAAAATTTAAACCATTGCTATTATTAATTCCAGTTTTACTTTGTAGAGTCATTGACATTATCCTTATGGTTAAATACTTGGTACCTCTTCATAAAACACTTAGGAAGGAATGTAGATTCTTCACATGATTCACATTATCTGTTATTTCAACTTAATATTTATGTATCGTCTTCCATATTTAATCTTTTTTTCTTTTACTATTGGCTAGTTATGTGAAAGTATTTCCTGTTTCTGTCCATTTTTTTACTTTTAAAAATAACATTTGTTTTTTTTTTCTCATTACAAGTGTTACACATACTTATTTTCTTGGTTTCTTTTTTTATTTCTATCAGACATCACACACACACAAACACACACACACACGGACTCTGAGGATGTAGAGCTCTGTGGGCTCTTGAGAAAGGTAGGCCCTTCTGTTCTTATCTCTAGTTGTTTGATTAGACATGAAGTGGACATCCAGAATTGTTTCAAATTAATAAAAATTTAGCTTTGTTCTGGTTTTTAAACATTTCCTTATACTCCAAAAAAACCATCTAGCCATTTAAGAAGGGAAAAAGGAAGAAGATGCAAAGGTCATATGATTAGTAATTTTGAGAATTCTCCTCATGTATGTCCAGAAATCCTGGTCACCTCTTTTGCCTGGCCTGTTTATTACAGCAGACTTGAAAAGGCAGGCTTGAATGTGGAAGATACATAGCTTTGTTCAAGTCCTACTCACTGTTACATTGTTTTTGAGCATGAGGGGGATGTCTCATGTTTGGTACCAAAACTAGCTAAGCTAAGCCAAAGAGGACATATGAAATACCATTTTATTTTCTCCTGGATTTGTGTCTCCTTGGCAGAAATCTAGCTAATGTTTTCCAGCCCTTAATTTTTGTTCTAGAGCTGAGCTCTAATATTTTCTTGAAATAAAAATAGTCTGGTAAGAGAACTACTTTAATTTAGGTACTTTCAAAAGAAAAAGAGAAAAGTAGTTTTAATTAATTTTTAAATTGATTACAGAAAGTTTGATTTTGTTTCTTATGCGGGTTTTTACACATTGGAGGGAAAGAATGAAAAGATCTTAAAAGTATTATATTTATACATATACTTTCATTAATTACTAGCTTTTCTTATTTAATGTCACAAACATTTGGTAGTGATGAAATAGTCTTCTATATCATGATTTTTAATGTCTTAATAATATTTATTCTAAAGATATACATTGTGTACTTATTCCTGTTATTGCACATTTGCTTTCAACTATTGCTTAATCTGAAAGTTAAACACAAAAATAGAATTATTAGGACATGTTTACTCATGAAGAAACCCTAAAGAAATTGCCCCTCATAATCAAATAGTAAACAGGTAAATTAAAATACTAGTATTATGTACTAAACCAGTATTGAAAAAAGAAAAACTAATTTGTCTCAGTAGATGCCAGAAACTTATCAGATAAAATGCAAAACTGAATTTTTATTTAAACTTAAAATATAAGCCCTGGCTGGTAGCACAGTGGTTAAGGCGCTGGCCTGTGAACCCAAAGGTCTCAGGTTCGATTCCCCAGCCAGGGCACATAACCAGGTTGCAAACCAGGTCTCCAGTCAGGTCTGTGGCTGGAGGCAGGTGAAACGCAACCATACATTCATGTCTCTCTCCCTCTCTGCCTCTCTCCCTTCCCCTCTTTCTAAAAAAAAAAAATAATAATAATGAAATAAAATCTTTAGAAAAATAAAAAATAATAAAATAAACTTAAAATATAATAGAGGTCCCTAACTCTCTCAATTTAATTGAAATATGATATAAAGCAAAAAACAAAACAAAACAGTGCTATACATACAAAAAAAGCACTTTGGAAAGAAAAAAAAGGCATTCCTAGTCATTACTTAGGTTTAGTGTAATACCATTAATGTTGATGAAAATCTACCATATTCCTTTGACCTATTTTTTAAACATTTTACTACATTTGATGTTAGGATATGTGTTTGTAAATGATGGCGTGTCATAATTTGATAGCTTCCCTGCCCCTTTTTTTGGTGGTATAAAAATAATGGTGTATCTTGCAGTTGATGACATTTTAGATTTGATGAAATATGGTACCATGAAAAGGAAATAAAAGCAGTAGGTACACAATACCACTCTCAGTACTTGACTGAATATTCTTAAGGGGTATATTGTAATAATGAACTATAGAAATGATCCCTGAAAGTGTAGTCTTTAAAGGGGATATATATACCTTTTTTTTTTTTTAAGATACATTTTTAAAAGCCACCTGGAATTTCTAGATTCACAAAAGTGGAATAATTGTAAAATCTTTTTTTTTCCCAAATAAATTACATTAAAATTTTTATTGATAGAGAGTGAGAGCGAGAGGGGAGAAAGGAAAAGACATTAATTTGTTGTTCTATTATTTATGCATTCATTGTTTGCTTCTTGTATGTGCCCTGACAAGGGATTGAACCTGCAACCTCAGCATATCAGGTAGCTCTAACACTGAGCTATCCAGCCAGGGCTAGAATGAATTAAATTTTTTTTTTTTAAGTCACAAAATTTCTGTGCATAACCCCACACTATAAATTAACAGCCTTTTCAGTGTTTACTAAGATTTTATTTCTCAGAGAAAGGCTATTTTTTCTCATAATTTTTTTATTTTAAAAAAATTACTTCTTTGAATACACAGTTGCTCATGGTGAAGAGTGAATACAGCAGAGCACAGAGGAGATGTGTGTGCTGAGTTTTGACCCAGCTAGGTTCTTTTACTAGCTGAGCCACTCATTCCAGCTGCACAGTAGCAAAATGACACATTAAGTCTTATGTACCTTTGCAGAATCCTCAGTTGAAACTACAGAGTTAAATATGTGGAAGCCACAATCTGTGGTGAATGAGTTAAGCAAAGTTGCAGCACACATCTGATGAAACAACATCAAATGCATCAATGATGAGAAGAGATTCTCTTACTGTACAGGGATTTAGAATATTATAGTACTTTTAGTTGTATTAGATTCTTTGCAGAGAAAAACCAAGTTGCTGAAGGACGTTGGGGGAAATCGGAAGTACCTCTAGATTTAGTCTGAGTCAGAGGGAACGTGATGACTTTTCAAATACAGGGTTGGGCAAAAGTAGGTTTATAGTGGTAATACAAATATAAATTCTGTGTTTCACACACCCTCAACTGTAAACCCATGTTTGAAGGTTTATTATTAGATTTTTGTCTCTAGAATTTGGACAAGTGAGACATACTAAGGGGATAAAAAGAGGGCTTTATTAGTGGAGAACTGCCAAAGGTGATATGAACCCATGAGGGCATCCCCAGTGAATGTGTTTCAGCAGAGGTTAAGTGGTAATTTGCAATATTACAGAGGAGAGTCAAGAATGGAATGGATAGTTGAACTCAACCATAAAGCTTTCTCTAGCCCTGTCGCTATGTAATTCTAGGGGGAAAATGGTTACACTAAGAAAAAATTGGCTTCTAATTATCTACACCTCAGTTATCTGAATTAACAACTTATTTGAGTACTTGTAAGTGATTATTACAGTTGGGAGTATGGTTGAAAATGCTAAAATATCCCTATCAGAGAGCTGTGGAATGCAGAAACAACTGAGGGAAGTGGGACCTAATATCTAGGTAGGAAGGTGCTGGATTGTGGAAGGCTTTATAAGCCTGGAAAGGGCAAAGAACCATTGTGTTGGGTAGAATGACTGTTAAAGAATTAATTTGGTAAATGTTACTCCTTGTGGCAGAATTTATTTGGTGTTCATTATTAAGCTGGGTCATTTATTTTCTTTGTAAAAAGAAGTTTTAAAAGCAAATTACTATTTCAGAGAACAAAACTTGACTCAACAGAAAGCTGCATTTGCTCCTAACATAATTCCCACCTCCCTGACAAAGAGAAACCTTGGTGCCTATCAGCTATGGAGCAAATGGCCAAGCTGGGTACATCGTGCTTATTAGATAAATGCTTCTTGCATTGGTCCTTCTGTAAATAATTCCCCAACTACACACAAAATTCCGGAATTGGGAGGCTACCTAGAAAACTTGATTCCCTATCCATCTTGGCACTGATATGACAGATGGTCTTATTAGATGACCACCAGTAGAGGCACAAAAATCAGATATCAAAGAGTCAGGTAGGCTTTTCTGAGAAAGGGATATATGAGGGACCTATATGAACTGAATCTTGAATACCTTGTGGTATACACATTTCTCTGTATGTTATAATTTTAATAGCTTATAATATATTAGTAACTGGAATGTCTCCTCTTAAGATTTTGTTATTTTCATTTTTTGAGAAGTTACCCTGAGATTTGATTACACAGAGGTGGTGAAAAGAAATATTTGGTAACAGAAACTAGAAAAAAAAGTATAAAGGCAATTTCTAATTTAGTTTTGTTGTTTTTCATGCTCATTTTTGTGAGCTTAGGGTACATTGCCAATAGAATCATCTTATAACATGTTTAGGAAGTTCCCAGACTAGCTTATGATCATCTAATTATCCTATGATACATATTAACTATGTCACCTAGAGTATCAGCTGTGCCTAACCACCACTGTAAAGTGTTAAGTACATGTGGATTTCCAAATTGAGAACATTTCACCTTAGCAGAGGAAGTGGCGATGGCTCTGGATTTCTTCCTTTGGTGGATTTGGATTGGAGGGGGTTGCAGACCCTGAGCAGCAACACCATAATTCTCCAGATGTTCAGAACTGGGAAGACTGGGGTGTGAAACAGTTGCCTCCTGTTGCACTGTGTATGGGTTTTGCATTCATTGGGAAGTGCCTGTGCTGTTTAAGAGCTGTGATGTTTTTGCTCATGCTTATCTTTGGTTTTAATATTATACTGTAGTTGAAGCTACAAGAGCTTTTTAGAAGAGAAAGAACTCTAGATTCTGAAAGAAGTATGTGTCCATGAGGTGCAATAGTATTGGGAAATGAATTCTGACACTTTTGGGGGGCCACGTATATTATCGATGATTGCATATTTTAAGAGTATTTATTTAATAACCCCTTAAAAACATGTTGAGTAATAAGATAAAAATAGACATTTTAAAAATCACTTTCTTGTTGTTGTTGGGTGGGGGAATCACTTGTAAGGTCTACACAAGTCCTTCTGTGTGCTCTCTGGATCGAGTAGTTGCTGGATTTCGAACACGAAGTCAGATGCTGCTGGGCCACATAGAAGAACAAGATGAAGTCCTCCACTGCCAGTTTTCTGATAACAGTGATGATGAAGAATCAGAAGGCCAAGAGAAATCTGAAATTAGGTATGTTAAATGTAGACTGAATGAATAAATATATAATTTTTATGATGCAATAAATATATACAAATGGAGAGTTTTTTCATTGAAGTGTATCTTTTCCACTTAAATAATAATAGGTAGTTTTTGCTAAATGTACTGTCAGCTAATGTACTTTGAAAACAGTTTCAAACACAAGTCATCAGACTTAAAATTGAAAAAGAATTTTGCTTTTAGAGCTTTAATAGTCGTCATGTTTTCATTTGGAGACTGTTTCTAGATTTCCTGGTTGTGCTGCCACAGTGGCAAAAAACACAGTGAATTTCCACTGGGCCAGTATGGGTGGGGATATTAGTAAAATTCTGTTTATATTATTAATCATTCTCTTAATGTTACAGTAACTTTGGGGGGAAACTAATTTGAGGGTAGATTAGCAAACGCTAACAGACAAGTTACCTTTGACCCTGATCTTGTTTTTCAGACATAGAAGTCGCTCATGGATTCAAAAGCCAGGCTCTGTTTGTTCTCTTGTTGAATTGAATGATATTCATGATCAAACACAAAAGTCAAGTTTGGGGAATGAAGGTATACAGACTTTCTTAAGTAATCTGCATTTAATGTTCATAAGACACCTCTTTTTCTTCAGTCAGTAAATTAAAGAGGCATCTATCTAGGAATTCTCAAAGATGAGAACTTGGTAGGACTGTTTTTCTGGTTGGTAGTACTTCCTTTATGTTCTCTGTTCTACTTCTGATTTATTATTGTTTTTTACTCCTTAGTAATACATTTTTTCCACTAATCAATTCTGGCTAGAGTTATGGACTCAGTCTTTCAGAATGGGGATTTTACATTCAAACATAAGTTGAATGCAAGCACTATATACTCTTGATACTTTAAAATACATTTTATATAACTTACTAGGTGTCTCCTTTCCTACTTCACTGGCACACATGTCTACCATTAGTGATGTACCCTTGGCATTGGAGCCAAATTAGTAAGTGGGTGCTCATAATATTCAAATACACATTATGTGATGTATAACAGCATAAAATGTTTATGTTCCAAAAACTATAGTAGGATATTTTAACTCATTTATCTTGGCCTATGAGTGGTAAAAGCACAAAAAGTAAGACTGTAGAGAATATAAATAACATGATAAATAAGCCCTCTACTATGAAAACAGAGAGCCTTTTTCGCCGGCCTGCGAACCCAAAGGTCGCAGGTTCGATTCCCCAGCCAGGGCACATAACCAGGTTGCAAACCAGGTCTCCAGTCAGGTCTGTGGCTGGAGGCAGGTGAAACGCAACCATACATTGATGTCTGTCTCCCTCTCTGCCTCTCTCCCTTCCCCTCTTTCTTTTTTTTTTTTTTTTTTTTTTTTTTTTTTTTTTTTTTTTTTTTTTTTTTTTTTTTTTTT